>VDFB02287719.1:0-35474 GCA_007258455.2 Sequoia sempervirens | reverse complement strand
GGCCCAATTTCAAATTATTCTTAATGTAATCTTTTAAATCAAAGGGAACTTGCTCCTCATATGAGTTCATATTATACCTAGACAGTTCCTTTTCAATATTAAGAGCATCTGACATTGATTGACAACTATATGCACCAAATCCAAAAGGAAAACTTATTGTCAATCTTTTCCTGCATTGGCATATGCTGTTAACATCAACCAATTATCTACTTACATCGATTATCAACCATTTGTCTTTAGGATATTTAGGCAATTTTGAAGGAAATTCGACATATCTGCCAACTTTAATGTATGAAAATCTCTAGAACTAGATAAAATGGTTGCCATAGAAATCAATGAACTATATTGTTTTAGGAGATAGCGACATTGTAGGACGTCCTTGCAATTCTCTAACAATTCTCATGGTAAAAGTGTCAACCACTCTTCTAAAATGTAAAAATCTCTTGTGAAGCTAGAGTTTATCAAAATAATCATAAATTGGCACCTTTCTTGGAGGAAAATCACTTGGTCTTAGTCCATGCCACGGTCTAGTGTTGTCAAGGGCATATATCAAATATGAGGACATAGAAAAACTTGTTTAGAGTAAAGAATGCCACTAAATCATGTAGACGGTCACTAATGATTTTTGCCCAATCCAGGAATTGTTCTCTGCTCAATATAATTTGGATGAAGAAATACATCCACTCTTGAAAGCCATGAACATTCTCATTTCCCCTTACCCTATGTAATAGCACTACAATGTCTGCCACCTCTTCTACAAAATAATTTTTGTGTAGGTTTCGAGGCAATTGGGATTTTCCCTTTTTTTGGTTTAACCAACCAATTCTTTGCTATCACATTTTTGTAAACCCCTTTCTTCGCAATAAATTCAATTTGGGAATTTGTCATGTTCATCTGTGAGTACTCACCCCTCTCTAGAATTCTTAGGCAAGACACAAAGGTGGACTTCTTCACTTTCAAAACAAGTTTATTATCCTGTGTTCTAACTTCCCGTGTTTGTGAGTTATAATGCTTAATGCATTCAAGAACAAGCTTGGGGCATTGCACAACTAAGGGGAACACAACAACCTCAACTAACCTGCTGCCTATTACTCGTTCAACAATGGGAAGAGGAGTGGGTTTATTGAATTTGTTTCGTAATTCATCCAAATTGATAGGCCCTAACTGAGTATCACCAATTTTTGGCCCCTCATATGTCAACCCAGACACATATTCACAACCGGCATATTTAACCCTCGCCATGGATAAGAAATAGTAGTTTCTGACAATTGATGTTTTCTACAATGCAGGTAGAAATAATCTAGAAAATAGACTGAAATGAGCGGATTCTGAAAATACCTTGATAGAAAATCTTGCAATTTGAACTTCGTGCCTCATCCAGCTCATCCTCAGATATTTTGCATCACAATGAGAATGTTTACCAACACTTTAACTTCTCAAAACTTGACTTCATGGAAAAACACAAAAGTAGATGAGCATTTAATGCCTTAACTTGCCTCATGACACGTGGTAGCTGTCGTGTCACCACTTTCAATATAGCCATCTTTCAAATATTTGAAAACCAACGACTATGAGTTGTAAGGTGGGAGGTTAGACAAACTACACAAATATGCATCAAGTTTGAATATCATAACAAAACACTGCCCAAGCGTCAGGAACATAACGTTTGACAAAACACACAAAACACCGCCTGGGTAAGGAAAGACATGGGAAAGTGATCAAAAATAAGCACAAGCAGCAAAGTGGGGGGTTCAACAAACTTTACAAAACATCGTCCGGGTTCGAACTATGACATAAAAAACCACCTATGTTAAAATTAAACTACTTATGGGTTGGTGAGTGACTTAATGAAGCAAGACAAAAATATAGTGGTAACACAACTTACCTAATTTTTGTTAGGACAATCAAACACACACAACTTGCAAAATTCCAAGAGAGAGATGGAGAGCACACCACAAGCAATCCCCATCCTTTTCCTATCCCAATTAATTTAAATCCTACTCCTATCCAATTCAAAATGAGACCAAATTCAAAATTTTAAATCTTTCCTTGGAGAGGGTGTTTGAGAGAAAATCCTTCATAAATGAACAATCCTCCAAATAGATAAGTCTCTTTCCTATTTGTTTTAACTTTCCCTGTTCATTATTTTATTTCTTTAATTTCAACTTTAATTTACCCTTCCCAATGTTCTCGCTCCTATGGAGGTAGAGTTGGTGGTTGTAGGGATGGTGAAAGGAACTTTCCTCTCTTCTAAGCTCTTATTGAGGTGGAGTTTGTGCGAGGTGGAGTGTAGTGGCTTCATTGGGAAGGTGTCTCATATTAGCCTCTCCTATAGAGGGGAGCTCTCTCCTATCAAGGTGGTGTTTGAGATGGAAGATTGGGTGGATTGGTGCTACTTGGTGGGTGATGCTTCTCATAGTTTTTCTATTCTCTCAATCCTTATTTTTCCTAGTTGCTCTCTTATTGAGGTAGGGAGCTCGGGAGGAAAGCTTGTTCTTGAAGGGTGCTTTGGTAGCCCTTGTTGGTTTACTGTGGATCAAATGTTGCAAGCCATGTTTAGCGCCTGGCTGACTCAGGCAGTCCCTTTAAAATGATTGGGTTTTAGGTTCATGTGAATTCCTAGTTGTAAAAGGGTTTTCAACCCCTTCAAAACTAAATCTCCGTAGTCTATTTTTTCATGTGTATATTTTGGTTGACTACTGATGTTGTGCTGTTGATTGTTTGTGTTCCTATCTTTCTACAACTTTCTTTGTTTTGGCTGGGGTTTCTGGTCCCCTCAAAACCGATATGTAAGGGGTTTCTAGTCCCTACAAAACCTATTTTTGCTAATCAAAAGCAATAATTTAAAAGAATAAAATAAATGTTGAACCCCATTTAAATGATAATCCAAAATAATTAACTTACCCTCTTATTTCCCAAATTTCTTATAAATAATATAGCAAGTAGCAAATGAAATATTTTAACTCATAAATTAGATTTTTTATGGAAACATGAAATTTAAACAATAATTTCACTTGCATATACACTAATATTTCAAAAAAATCATGGATTTTGGAATCACCTATGCTTCAAATCTAGATCAACACAAATCAAATATAACATATCTCACACACAAATTGAGTATGATAAAGTATAAAGATGAGATGACCTAGTGTGACATCTCCTATATAACCACCGTTATGAATAACATAGACCTATATATAATCATGTGGATAAATACCTTGTACTTGCACACTCAATTCCCACATCATGTGTACCTACCACATGCACATGATAGTTGAATAACAACATATATAATGTCTTGATGGGGTACACCATCATACAACATATAAGAAAAATATCCTGAATGTCATACAATAAATATATATTTATATAGAGACCAACAAAAAAGTGTAAAGATATAATCCAAGCATAATCATAAGTATAATAATCACATAAGTGTCTCATAATATACACCAAGATCTTGGTGCTACTACAAAATACTAAGATGAGAACATCTTGAATCAAAATAATCAAGTATCGATATACAAGTCCAATTCCAACCAAGACTATCATAATGTAAATGTGAGAGGCATTACATGTGAAATGGTAATTTTATTTTAACTAACTAGTGGGATGACTTAAAAATAATATATATTCTCCTTTGTGTTAATGTTACCTATGGGTGACTTATAAAGTATATTCACTTAACTAATACTAGCTACCATATAATGAAACATGGTTCAAAACATTGCCTCCCCTTTGAAAATACTTCATCAAAGCTTCATATAATTATTAAACATAGAGATAATTTTGGTTGGTTCCATGTGGCATATTTAGGTTGTAGACCCTTCTATTGGACTGGTCAGGAACTCCTCAATAGGATGTTTTTCCAATATAACTTCAGGTTCTTAAAATAGGAATCTTTCCTCATTTGATGTAGGTAACTCTATTGGAATTTTAGAAATAGTCCTAACCATATTCTTGAGATTAGAGATTAAAAATAAGTGGATTATAGAAGGTGGAAGTGTCAATTTGTATATCACCTCATTGATGTATTGGGGCACTTGATAAGGACCACAAATTTGGGACCCAAATTATAATCTCACTTCTCCTTTAATGAATTTTGTTTGTAGGTCCATAGAAAAAAGGAAAACCTAATCAACAAGTTAATGATATTCTATACTTTGATGTTGATCCACCCACTATTTCATGTGAGACCTTGGTGATTAATAAATACATCAAATAATTTTGTAGGTATAGTCAATGTTTCCCTTTTAAATTAATTTAAAGTACCAATTTCCACATTTTATTGGTAAGACAAGTAGATAAAAGCCATGAACTCAACTGCAAAATAGGGATGAAAAGTCTAACTCATAGTGGATTAGTCTCAATAAAAATATGGAAAAATAAATCATTGTTTCCCATGTCTAGATGTATGTACACTTAAATTACTCCTTTTTATTCCTTTGAATGTAAATGTGTTGCTATTGATTACTTCAATGCTTTAGAATTATTGAATGCTTCAATGGATGACTAAAATGAATGTATTAAATGTTTTTAAAAATTAGCAGATAACATCAAATTGCATCAAACATGTTTTTAGTTAACTTGAGGGAAGGTGAATCAAAGTAGTTGACAAAATTTGAATTTTGAATTTGAAAATAGAAAGGAACAAGTTCATGACCACAAGTTCCCTTACAACCATAGACTTATCCTAAAATAGGGCACTGGTCAAATCAAGGTGACAAAAAAATAAATAGAGGTAGGTGTATATATAGGTGTAATAAATGAGTGGATAAGATGAATAGATAAAAACATATATAAATAGATACAAGAGAATCAAATGTATATACATGTATAAACAAATAAAAGACTACATGAAAAATCTCAATTTTATTTAAGATTATGCCATTTATCACTGGATACATATATAAAAACATCACCATAAGAAAAAAATTTAATGAGAAACATTAGGAATATGAAAAAAATTGAAGAGCATGAAGAAAAAAAAGAAAAAAAGAATAGCGCGTCTATCAGGCAGTTATTTGAGAATTACATAACTAGCACTTGTACCAGGGGGTGCAAGGGTTATGCAAATAGAAAAAATATAGAAGTAAACAAGGAAAAGAAGTGTAGTGTAAAAAATTTACAATTTTGTTTTTATTTTATACAAAATGTCTATAATACATATTTGTTGGAAATTAAGTGAAAGCTTTGCAACAAGTTTAATTGTGATTTGCAAAATTTACAAGATCTCTTTTACTATGTTAGAGAATATGTGTTTATGCATGCAAATTCTAGTAGAGAATACGTGTTTATGTAAGTGCAAGCAAAGGGGTGAATATCTACACTGAAGGATTAATGTCTTCCCCATATAATATTTGAGCATTGTAAACTACCTCAAAATTGTTGGCATCCAAAACTTGAATCAAGATATACTAGGTTGCCTCTTTCTTTGTTGTTGCTTGTACTTGTGCTACCACCACTTTCTTAAATGCAAGACCAACATTCTACCCAACAAAAAATCTAAAGCAATTGTTCAAGATTAATGCACAAATACACAAATGCTTTGGCCATTAGAACAAATAATATGTATCCCAAGTACTGCAGTTCATAACCCAAATTCAAAATTTTCAAATCAAAGAAAACAAAAGAAAAATAAATGAAAAATACTTAATTGTCATTACATGGGCATTGTTCCAATTTGTTAGAGCATAGTTTCAAACTTTCACCTAGTGTGAATTGGGAAAGTAATATCAAATATTAAATATAATTTGCTCTACAAAATTTTCTCTACCATAGTAATTTGAATGAAATGTAATAGGTTGTAATTGGGATTAATAAATTAATATATACATCTTATAGAATTGAAAATATATATCATTCCCGTGTAAAAACATGACCAAAATTTTTGGTCTACATCATTCCCCAATTTTTGAGCCAAAATAAGTACAATATGCGGATCTTCACTCTTATACAACTTTTCAAATTCTAGCTTGACCGCTTTGCCTAGGCTTGTATTTCAGGATAGTAAACCCAAAAACATCTTACACCAATGTTCACAACTAGTGTTCATTGAATTAGTGCAGGTTTAAATCATATCTGCATATAATTGTGAGGTGAAGAGGGATTTCAGTGACATAAAAAATTGCATCATACTTGCATGAAATGCTTTCACTTCATTTTCATAAAATATATCTATTAGCTCACCAAATTTCCACCTTGTTTCCTAAGCCTTGAGTGGATTCAGTAGATTTGGACTAACATGGGATTGCTTTCAGGTTGTGGGTGACTTGTTTGAAAGAAAACCTCCAGTGATAAGGGTTGGATTCCCCTTTTTGATGCCACCTAACCACTTTAAACTCTAAGATAAGGGTAAGGAATTGCATAAAATAAAACTAATACAAAAAGAAACTAAGGTGATACACCAAAAAACTAGACCTGCTAATAGCCTTACACATTCAAATCAATATTTCAAAGCTAACTCACACAACTCCCTTTCCAATGCAATTCACATCAATAATTTATAAAGAGGTCTATAACAGTGTTTTCAAAGGGAAAAAATAGACTTCACAATTAATAACACCATTAAACAACATAGTTTATAACATGTAAACATACATTTTTTGTCAAATGGATGCATGAAACATGGGACAAGTTTGTAAGGAAAATAACTTTTCACAAAACAAACTGATCAACCATTAATGGCACACCATAAAACATGAAGAGAGAAGATAAAATAATCCAATCTATTAATTCAAATTTCTTACTGTATAATAGGCCTATCTGAGTTACAATGTAGCTCTATGAAAAAAAACTCCAAGACAAGCAAGCTATCCTTCTGCTGGAAAAAGAAAGAACTCCCCCAAACTCAAGTATGAAGATACTTAAGCAAAATTGAAACCAAAATCCCACACAAGTGTTTCTAGAAGATTTTGCTTAGATAAAACAGAAAAAGCCCCAAAAGAACATTCTATAACTCTCTAAAATTCCTTCCACATGAAGGAAAAGTATTCCAAGTCAATAGTCACCCCCAAAAATGTGACAAAAAATGCCTCTAGCTGGCATCCCCTTCACAAAATTAGTCCAAACAGTATCTCACACTTCCCACACTTCTCCAAATCATCATTGGTCCTATTACAACATTTGACCACATTCCCCATCATGTAATATGTGTGCTTTTGAAAACACACGGCCTTTTAAAGCATTAAAGATAGTGATTTTGTTAAGTGATTCATAAAACATCACTTAACAAATCACTTTACAATTAAGCCCAAATTAAAGGGCCCCGCCATTAAAAGGCATTACATTTGTATTTGCAACAACTAAAAGTGATTTTAAATCACTTACATAATATTTAAAATATTGAAAACCAATGAAAACATATGATGATATGCTAAAAGTTTACAAAAAATTTCCAAGGCATTGACCACCAACTCACCATATTCTGCATTTTTCCCACACATGCATATGCATTGTTTTACAAAAGAAAAATAGCACTTAGCCAATATGGCCAACCTCCAAGTCTCTTGGAAAGCATATTCCACTTTGCATGGCATTAGACAATAGAAAGCATCACATAAGGGTCACATGGAAAATACATTGTTGTACACTCCCTTGTTGTATGTTGAAAAACACCTAGCAATGATTAGAAGCAAGGGGAACAAAAGTGCTAACATATGATGTAATGTGGAGACTTAGCAAAGTTTCAAATAAAATGGAAAGTTTGAAAGGCATGAAATTCCTAAGGGAAAATAAAGGTTTCGGCCTCCCCACATATTTCACATGAGTTGATTTTTAAAGAGCAAGAAATAAAAATCCCATTGAAATGTCAAAAAGGAAGAAGTCAAGCCGTAATGATAACATACCAAAATGATGAAAAACATCAACATTTGGTGTTCAAAGAATTTGGAGAACTTGGTTTGTCGCCATGAGGGTTTGGGAAGAACACAGAAAATGGTGATTTCACTGGTTCTTAGTCAATTTTTTGACATTTTTGCATAAAAGCCACCATGGAAACTCAGGTAATTGTTTCTACTTGGCATAAACCTACATTTTTTTTAACTTGGAGGCCATTGTTGGACCTTTCCTGACCATATTGTTCATTCATCCTCCTTTTGTTGTTACTTTTGTTGCAAACAACTACTAATGAGAAGTTCATGAAGCTTTGAGGAAGCTTTTAATGGAAAAAACTTTGTGCATTCTAGCATTCGAGCTTGGGTAAGCTCCTAACTGACCTTCATTCACCATTTTTTTTTTCTTTTGTGTGAGCAAGAAAAGCTCGAATGGAAGATTAGAATGTCCTTCCTTTTTCTTTCCACCTTTGTAATATTGTTTAGAAATGCTTCATTATTGTAAATCTGGTGCATTTTCTTTTGTTTTCTGGCCATATCAACTCACTGTCCATGGCTATGAACAGGAACAAGGTGTCATATGCATTGTTTTCACAAACCCTTATGTATTCTCTTGATTTCCTTCTTGTTCTTCACAAATATTGATAAATGTAGATAACCCAAATGGATTTTTGGAATATAGGAAAAGAAAGAAACAAATGTGGCCTAGCCTTCATTATGTAAATTGGGTCTTCTTGCATTCATGGTTTTCTATCTTATTTCTACATTTTGAAAACAAAACCCTTGCTTGGGTTTCCTATACCATGCATTTTTGTTGAACTCTTCAACTGTTTGTAAAGAACCCAAATGGGTCACTAGATTTTCTTACAGAGCTAAGATTTTAGCAGAATACAGATTGTTTTTTTAAGTTTATTTCATTTTCCTATGAAAAGAAAGCAATGTTGGTCCATCTAATTAAAACCCCAAGTGGGTTCTTCATATTTGCAGGGAAAAGGCTACTGCTCACCACGACCTATCATAATGCATAAATGGCTTTTCATTTTTGTGATTCATGTTAAAATATTTTCATACTGCAATTTTCAATTATCCACTTCACTTATGTAGAATGCAATAATTTTTTTTATAACAAAACCCCAACATGGGTTTGGTCATTATGAACAACCTGCCATTTACTGTTTTCTGAAAATGCAGGGATTGCCCTGCTTCATTTTGTGTAATAAAAAACTTTTAGTTCTTTTTATAATGAAATATCCTCCAACATCAAATGAGCAAACACCATCTTTAAGTGGCTCTTTACCAGTCAGACACAAAGATGATCTCTAAATCCTCCTCCTCGGCTAACTTTGTATACACCTTTGAAAGAATAGGGGAGAATGCTTTGCATGGAGGACACCAGTAGGAAAAAATTACAAACCCACTGTTTTCCCCTCTAGCTACTCTATTTTAACTGCCCAACGTGAAAGGCAACATTGTCTCCTTAAGATCCCTTACATGACTACCTTCTACAATCCTAGTTAGCCAATGTATTCACTCGAACTTGTGTTAGCTTTAAGGAAGCTTCAACTCAGCTACTTGGGTTGTATGCTTCGCATGCATGTCTTGTACACCTTTCACATGCTTATCCCACTATTGCAATCTTCTTATTGAAATCCAACCAAAGATAAATTCCTTTCTAGACCACTCTTGGCCCTTTTTCATTTCTTGTTTTCATATTCACTTATATGAAATGAAGAACAACTGTCTATATCCTCAACCCATTATTTTCTCAAAGGAGGATACAAGTTGGCCTCTATATGGATCTTCAGTTCTCTACCCAATTGTCTTGTTAGAGACCCAACTTCTCTTCTATTTCTTTCTTCCTAGAGTTGAATCTTGTGTTGATACCATACTAATAAAATCATGGAAGGAGTTCCATTTAAGGATGCCTAATTCTTGCATCCTAGGTAAATTCTCCCAAGAAAAGTAATATATCAGGCCCCATTCTTCTTACTCCACCATAAATGAAACCTCAATCTGTATTATTGACAACACTACCCATATGCTCAATAACAAGATCATCTACCCCTTGTACAAAGCCACTATCCAATGGCCCAAGGTTAGCTGCTTTAAGCTCTAACGAAAGATCAAGTGATTTCTGCTCAAGTTGTTCTAGTGCAAGATATATGATTCTATTGACTAAAACAACTTCACATCCTATATTACTTGAAACAAGTGTTCCTTGAAGGTCAACAAGTGAAGGAATTTTCCCTTGTGAGTTGGGGTCTAGAATGCCATAGACATCATAAAATCCATCCATAACCTTTTCAACACCATAGAGGACTATCCTATTGATGGTCTTCCCTTGGATCTTTACTAGCCTTTAGCACTCAAACAAGGAAAGAATTCAAAGCTCATGTATTGTCCTTTTTCATTAGCAAGGTGACTTTCCTCCCCATGATAATTGTCCACTTTGTCTCATTTATGGATGAAAAACAAGTTTGATATGGCACCAAAATCTTTAATGGTTAGCACTAAATCTAACTTGCAAGCAACTTTTATTTTCTTTGGTACCATTAGATGTCATTGCATTTGAATGCCTCTTATAGGTTGTAGTGGTTGTTCCTCCTTTAATACTGTTATAGATTACTCTTTTATGTCCTTGATGTACCTGTAGCTTATGTGGACTGCCTTTTGATGATGGTACTATGTTTTATGATGTAGACCTGTTTCTCTTAAGCTACTTGGGCTTGTATCATAATTTGTTGTTTTCTTAATTGTACCCCAATCTTCATGGTTTCCACTTTCTACACATAGTCATCATAGAGATGAGAATCTTCATCAAACCGAAGCTTATTTCCATCTTTTGCAAGCCTTTTCTGAGACATATGTTGTGTTAGCCAATAGCAGAGGTAGAGTATCTAGGCCACCTTCATTGGCTAGGTTCATGTTGGTTGGATAAAGGTCCTATACTATCCTTATCTTATGACTGCAATGCATTATCCTCATTGTGTTCTTTAGATGTTTGAAGCTTCCCTTGTCTCTTTGCCATTACAACATAAAAGACTAACATTTCCCCTTTTTCTAGATAACCTTGATGACCACCTCACCTTGCTACTTGTTAGAGTTTTATTTTCATATTGATAGTATCCTTCAGTGAGTATAACTTTGTCCTCTTAAATGCACCATACCTTTTCATGGACTATCATTTGAACCTTATTCAATTCCTCTAGTGCTATCCTGGGACAACACCCTGATATGATGACTTGGTCATGCACTCTATTCATCATCCATGGCTGCTCCATAAAAGTTCATTATATTCACAAATACCTTTTCTTTTGGACCTTGATGTCCTATAGGATGATTGAATGTGTTTCATACCTTGTGTTGCTTTATGATTGCTCCAGCCATTGCTTGCTCCATTTCCATCAATAAAGTTATTATCAACTACATAGAAATTGTGGAGGTAATTCTTGGGACTTAGTAACTTCAAGAGATGTAGATAAAAAGTGATCATTATGTGACACCAAATAGGGCATTTGAAACCATTCCTTTCTTTTACATCTGTAATGCCATCTTTAATATCAAATTCCTTGTTTTTATTTAGTAAAGTCAAAAGACATTGTTGTTGTCCTGAATGACATGAGAATACATATTGTTGTCCCACTTGAATCTGCTATCTGATTCCACCACATTTGTTTCCTTTTTTCTCATATGTAGGATATATCTGTCTCCTGATTTTAACTTTATTGGATAGCCACATGTCACATATGTGGGTGACCTAATAGCTCTCCCTCATATGTGATGTGTGACTGCCCAATAGGGTTATGGTGAGAGGGGCTTGACAACAACTTGAAATGCTTCCTTATTGTTTAAAAGATGCATGGTTGAACTTGATGCATCTTTTGAATCTAATAATGAAAGTTGATCAACTGGTGTGATTCCATATTAATTTAATGCATTGATAATAGATAAATATTTGATCAAGTTGCTCAATTTTCTTTTCTTTCAAAGCATGTTGAGCTCTACCCTTGTGGGGGCCACATTTAACCCACATGCTATCATTTGATCTGATATTGAAGCAATAGTCAAACTTGTCCTAAATCTGCACATGAAGCAAATAGTTAGAAAATAAATGCATATGTTGGATGTGTTTGATGACTTCATTGTTTTCTGAAACATCCAAGGTTTTCATGCTTGTTTAGTGCACGTATGGATCAATTTATACATGCATAGGTAGGTGTGTATGTAAGGATTGAATCTTTCATTGCTTAGAGCTTCGCTCTAACATCATGTTTTCTTCAGATGCAAGGTAAGGAGCACTACAGAGCTGGAAGGGACACAAGCGACTCGGGGTAGTAGCAAAGCCGTTAGGCAACCTACAACTAGTCATTCTCAGACAATGGCTAGTTCAATTATTATATGCACATTTCCTTTCTTCTACTTATTCATGCATGAACTATTTCATATGTTCATTGAATAAGAGAGTTAGTCCCTTGGCTTGTGAGGGACATGTATATTTCAAGAAATTATTAATAAAAGACTACATTTTTCTATTTATGATTCTCTTTCACATTTGTTGTAATGCAAGATTGAAATGATAAAATGTAATCTACTTTGTTTTGACAATCATTTCTTCATGCATATTGAAATTAACTGTTTTATGGTTTATCTTTAAATGTTTAAACAACATGAAAAGAACAAACATTAGGTTACCTGATTTCAGCTAAAAGCTAAAAATTAGGTAACATTTTTTGGGGACATCTACTGCATGTTTGCCTGCTAAACATGAGACCAGTTTCCTAAGCTTATCTATTGGGCACAAGGTCACTTAGAAAACCAACACCACTTGAAAACAACATTGTAGATTGTTGTAACTCATTAAACTGGCAATAAACACTATGAAAACCAAGAAAAACCAACAATGTAGAAAGAAAACTACCACCTAACTATGCAAAACAACACTTCGGGAAAAATAGATAAACTTAACTAATGTGCATCAACACTTAGAGGAAACAAAACCTACTCTAATATGTACAAAGTAGTTTGGTTAAACAAAACCATTGACAGGTTTTGCAAAATAACACCCTTAATCAGCAACTAATGCATTACATGATTATGCATTGTTGAAAGAACATGAAGCACATGCAGATATTCAATAGATTGTAGCAGTGTTTCATAAAAATTACAAATGAACTTACTTGCACCCTGAAAATGATCATGCATATTGTTGTCCTAAACTGGACAAGTGAGCTGAATTGGATCATCTTCAACTGCAACTCCAAAATCAGCCTCTTCCTCAATTGCATCCTCATAATTAGATGCAAGCATGATCTCTAGCACTTCAGTGGCCTCTAAATTGGATATATATCTAGTGGGGAAACCTCTTGAATGAACAAAGCTTGGGATTTCCTTGGTGATCTCTTGTTTGTAAGACAAACAAGGCACTTGATCACCCACTTGCTTCACATATCGTTGTTCCAAATGATCACTCATCTCTTCAATGGAGAACAATGAGATGGATTCCTTCAACACACTTTCAATCAAAACATCAGCCTCTAGCTCTTTTATACACCAGAAAGGAAGCTATTTATAATTATCATTACTACTCAGAGAAAGGTACTCCAAATCAGGCTTGTCTTCTTCTACAGAGGAAGAAAAGTGTTCAAACAATGAAGGAGCTTCCTAAAACAGACCTTCAATTGATATATCAGCTTTCAGCTCTTCTGAACAATAGAAAGGAAGCTCATCTGACCAAACAAGGCATTGCACATCAGGTTCATGAGAATTTTCTTATTCAAACCTATGAACCTGTTGTTGAATTTCAACATGAGTGCCAAACTCTAACAGATCTAATTTCTTGTCCTCCAATTTTGAACAAAAGTGTTCAATTATATCAGTGTACACTTCTTCATATAGCTCAACATCAGCTTTCTCATGCATAACATGCTCAAAAATATCAACTCCAGTCATACACTACTCCTCTTTAGCCTCATGTTGCTGAATTGTGACCAGATTTATGCTCTCCTCATCGTGTTCAATGAAACATGGAAGATCATCAAATGAAGATATAAAATCATGATCTTCATCACCCTTTTTAGCCTCTTCGGGCTGTTGTCTTGATCCTTGAACTTGCAACCACTCGATGTCTTCTTGTTGTTCTGAAACAACATTTAGAGTGGGAAAATTCACACCTTCTTCATTCCAAATTGTACATTGCTCTTCTTGGTCAGCCTTTTCCACCATTTCACCTTGCTGTCCTGTTGGAACATTTTCACCATCTTGGAGAACAGTGGGAGGATCATTAGCTAAAACATTGCAAGAAACATTTTGAGAATTCTTCTCTTGTTCAGCCTTTTGCAGCTGTAGTCTGTATTCCTCCATGGCTAAATGTAGCAAGTTCACACTTCTATTCTCCACCATGTTGATTGTGTTGTGCTAGCCAAGGGTCTTCTCTTCATCAACATCATCGTTTTCCTCTGTTATCACATTTTATTTATCATTCCCAAGCTCTTGTTTAGACATAATGGAAGCTAAAAGTTTTGTTTCTTCCTCTACAAGCATCTCTTCTTTAGGTTGTTCTAGAACATAAGTGGTTGGTTGATCCTCCCTAATGGGTTCTTCACAAGGATCCCTTTGTTCAATAAAGGGCTCTTGAACAAAAGGAGAGCCCCTAAAACCTGGGAAAGTAAATTCTCTAGGCTTCTCTACAGGTTGAGCTTGCTTAAGGACAAAATCCTGAATTGAAACAAGATTTCTAAAGCTTGGGCACCCAAACCTAGCAGGATGAAGAGGTTCACCTTGTTTGAAGTTTGGACAATTGGACTTGGGAACTCCTTTATTGATAGGATTATTCAATATTATAGCAAGAGTTGAGATGAGACTAGGAATGGAATTTTCATACCTTAGTTGGCATTGATAATCAAAATAAGCTAGACTACTTTGCACCTGAGTAGACAAAGACTTCATTTGCTCCTCTTTAGTAGCTATCTCTCCTTCTAGATTTTCCTCAAATTGCCTTCTTCTTGTCACCCACTCTTGACCATAAAAAAAGGATTGATCAACCAACTCTTGTTGTTGTGAGACAAACCTTTTATGATTCTTTATGTCAACCAACATCCAATACATATGTGAGAACACCTTTCTAGCATCACTAATCTTCATATGTTCAAGTTTTTGGCTCAAACCCCACAACACACAATCAACCTTTTAGATCAGATCCAATACATGCTAGTAAGGGTGCTCTTGAGGCTGATTATGCAAATAATCATGTTGGTTGGCATCAAAGACCTCTTCATGGGGTTGATTTTAATCATAGATTGGCTGATATTGAGATTGAGCAGGGATGGGAGGGTGGAAAACATGATGGGATAGCTAGTAGTCTGCCTGTTACAGGGACACTTGGGATAAGAGCAACAAGCTGCTTTGTGTGAGAAGGCTGGTAAGAGGCACACATGCATGATTTTCATGAAATGGTGGGTAATATGACATATTTCCATAAAATGCAGACAAATTTGTTCATTCAAGAGATGGGAAATTCATTGGAATTTTTGGTAAAGAAAGAAACCAGGTTTGATATTTCATAACAACACTTTGTCTACTTGAAACTAGTTGATATCCTTCCAGAGTCGCCAGGTGTGTTGAAAAATTGCCTCCAAAAGGCTGAAACTTCTGCTATACACACCAACAACAACAATAAAATGCATAAAAATGAACTAAGAAGCAGTTCATGGTCCCACCGGGCATGCCAAAACTGTTAGCTCACCAAATTTGTACCCTGTTTGCTACTCCTTGAGTGGATTCAGTAGATTTTGACTAACATGGGACTGCTTTCAGGTTGTGGGTGACTTTTTTGAAATCAGACCTCTAGTGATAAGGGTTGGCTTGCCCTTTTTGATGCCACTTAACTACTTTAAACTCTGATATAAGGGTAAGGAATTGCATAAAATAAACCTAATACAAAAAGAAACTAAGGTGATACACCAAAAACCTAGACCTGCTAATAGCCTTGCACATTCAAATCAATATTTCAAAGCTAACTCACACAACTCCATTTCCAATGCAGTTCACATCAATAATTTATAAAGAGGTCTGTAGCACTGTTTTCAAAAAGAAAAAATAGACTTCACAATCAATAACACCATTAAACAACACAGTTTATAACCTGTAAAAATACATTTTCTATCAAATTGATGCATGAAACATGGGACAAGTTTGTAAGGAAAATAACTTTCACAAATAGACTGATCAATGATTAATGGCACACCATAAAACATGAAGAGAGAAGATAAAATAATCCAATCTATTAATTCAAAGTGCTTATTGTATAATAGGCATGTCTAAGTTACAATGGAGCTCCATGAAAAACAACTCCAAGACAAGCAAACTATCCTTTTGTTGGAAAAAGAAAGAACTCCCACAAAACTCAAGTATGAAGATACTTAAGCAAAACTGAAACCAAAATCCCACACAAGTGTTTCTAGAAGATTTTGCTCAAATAAAATAGAAAAATCCCCAAAAGAACCTTCTAGAACTCTCCAAAATTCCTTCCACATGAAGGAAAAGTATTCCAAGTCAATAGTCACCCCAAAAATGTGACAAAAAATGCATCTAGTTTGCCTCTCCTTCACAAAATAAGTCCAAACAGTATCTCACACTTCCCACACTTCTGCAAATCATCATTGGTCCTATTACAACATTTGACCACATTCCCCATCATGCAATATGTATGCTTTTGAAAACACATGGCCTTTTAAAGCATTAAAGATAGTGATTTTGTTAAGTGATTCATAAAACATCACTTAACAAATCACTTTACAATTAAGCCCAAATTAAAGGGCCTCGACATTAAAAGGCATTACATTTGTATTTGCAACAACTAAAAGTGATTTTAAATCACTTACATGATATTTAAAATATTGAAAACCAATGCAAACATATAATGATATGCTAAAAGTTTACAAAAGTCTCCAAGGCATTGACCACCAACTCACCATATTTTGCATTTTTCCCACACATGTCATATGCATTTTTTTACAAAAGAAAAATAGCACTTATCCAATATGGCTGACCTCCAAGTCTCTTGGAAAGCATATTCCACTTTGCATGGCATTGGACAAATACAAAGAATCACATAAGGGTCACATGGAAAATACATTGTTGTACACTCCCTTGTTGTATGTTGAAAAACACCTAGCAATGATTAGAAGCAAGGGGAACAAAAGTGCTAACATATGATATAATGTGGAGACTTAGCAAAGTTTCAAATAAAATGGAATGTTTGAAAGACATCGAATTCCTAAGGGAAAATAAAGGTTTTGACCTCCCCACATATTTCACATGAGTTGATTTTTAAAAAACAAGTAATAAAAATCCCATCAAAATGTCAAAATGGAAGAAGTCAAGCCCTAATGATAACATACCAAAATGATGAAAAACATCATCATTTGGTTTTCGAAGAATCTGGAAAACTTGATCTGCCGCCATGAGGGTTTGGGAAGAACACAAAAAATGGTGATTTCACTAGTTCTCGGTCGATTTTTTGACATTTTTGCACAAAATCCACCATGGGAACTCAGGTAATTATTTCTACTTTGCATAAACCTACAATTTTTGTAACTTGGAGGCCATTTTTGGGATCAGAGGCCGCAACCTGTAGCATTTTTTGGGCCTTAACCATATTGCTCATTCATCCTCCTTTTGTTGTTACTTATGTTTCTAACTGCTACTAATGAGAAGTTCATGAAGCTTTGAGGAAGCTTTTAATGGAAAAACTGGTTACCTCCTTGTATCTCGAGCTTGGGTAAGCTCCTCAGCTGGATCTTCATTCATCATTTTTTTTGCTTTTGCGGAGTGCTAAAAGTGTCCTCAATGGAAGATTATAATGTCCATTCTTTCTTTCCTCTGAATCTTTAGGCTATTTGTTTAGAAATGCTCATACTTATGTTCAGCAGTCTTCTTGTTTTTATACATATAATTAAATCTGCACTGTCACAAATACTATGAATAGGGAAAAGGGAGCTATATACCGCTTTTGCATGTAAACCCTCTCATATTCCTCTTGATTTGCTTCTTGTTCTTCAAGCAAATATTTGAAGTGCAACAGATAACCCAAATGGGTTTCCCTGAAGAGAGGGTTAAGAAAAAGGCCTGACCTCTCATTGGTAAAATGGCCCTTGTATCTGGGTGGCTTTCTCTGTCTTATTTCTCAGATTTTGAAAACCCCTGCTGCTCTCGTATCACATTTTTAAACTCTTCAACTGTTTGTAAAGAACCCAAATGGGCCACTGGATTTTCTTACAGAGCTCAGATTTTAGCAGAATACAAATTATTTTTTCAATTTTATTTCATTTTCTTGTAAAAAGAAAGCAATGTTGCTCCATCTGATTAAAACCCCAAGTGGGTTCTTCATATTTGCAAGGAAAAGGCTACTACTCACCACAACCTATCATAATGCATAAAAGGCTTTTCATTTTTGTGGTTCCTGCAAAAATATTTTCATACTGGAATTTTAAGTCATGCATTTCACTTCTGTAGAATGCAATAATGTTTTTTATTACAAAACCCCAACATGGGTTTGGTCATTGTGAACAACTTTCCATTTACTGTTTTCTAAAAATGCAGTGATTACCCTGCTTCCTTTGATGGAATAAATAACTTTTAGTTCTTTTTATAATGAAATACCCTCCAACATCAAACAAGAAAACACCATCTTTAAGTGGCTCTTTACAAGTCAGACACAAAGATGATCCCTAAATCCTCCTTCTCAACTAACTTTGTATACACCTCTAAAATAATAGGGGAGAATGCTTTGCATAGAGGACACCAATAGGAAGAAATTACAAACACACTATTTTCCCCTCCAGCTTCTCTATTTTAACTGCCCAATGTCAAAGGCAACATTGTCTCCTAAAGATCCCTTACATGACTACCTTTTTCAATCTTGGTTAGCCAATGCATTCACTCAAACTTGTGTTAGCTTTAAGGAAGCTTCAACTCAGCTACTTGGGTTGTATGCTTCACATACATGTCTTGCACACCTTTTACATGCTTATCCCACTATTGCAATCTCCTTATTATAATCTAACAAAAGATATCTTCCTTTCTAGACCACTCTTGGCCCTTTTTCATTTCTTGTTTTCATATTCACTTATATGAAATGAAGAACAATTGTCTATATCCTCAACCCATTATTTTCTCAATGGAGGATACAAATTGGCCTCTATATGGTTCTTCAGTTCTCTACCCAACTGCCTTGTTAGAGACCCAACTTCTCTTATGTTTCCTGCTTCCTAGAGTTGAATCTTGTGTAGATACCATACTAGCAAAATCATGGAAGGATTTCCATTTAAGGATGCCTAATTCTTCCATCCTAAGTAAGTTCTCCCAAGAAAAATAATACATCAGGCCCCATTCTTCTTACTCCACCATACATGAAACCTCAATCTACATTGTTGACAACACTACCCATATGCTTAGCAACAAGGTCAACTACCCTTTGTACTAAGCCACTATCCAATGGCCCAAGGTTAGCTACTTTAAGCTCTAACGAAAGATCAAGTGCTTTCAGCTCAAGTTTTTCTAGTGTAGGATCTATGATTCTATTGACTGTGCCTGGCATTTCACATCCTGAGATAATTTTAAAACAGTGTTCTTAGTGTCACAAGCAGGATTTTCGTGAGCCTGGGTCTACATTCCATGTAGAGACTAGAATCCATCCATAACTCTTTTCACCAGAGAATTATCCCATGATATTCTCCCTGGATCTTAATGTTTCAGCACCTCAAATGGCAGAAAGAAATTAAGAAAGTCGTAATGGTCCTTTAACAGCGCGAACGTCTCCCGCTATTTTAATCATCTTCCTAATTTATCATTTAGGATGAAAACAAGTTTGATATATAACCAAAATCTTTAGTTACCGGTTAAATACTAACTCACTGCTGCGCTAACTTTTATTCTTCTTCTTTTGGTACCATTAGGATGTCATCAGATTTGAATGCCTCCTTATAGGGTCAGAGTGGTTGGTTCCTCCTTACCACGAAGTAATACCCAGTCCTCATGTACCCAGAGTTGGGTGAAGACTTCCCTTTACATGGTACCACCAGCAGATGTAATCAGCCTCTGAAGGAGTTTGTATCACATCTTTGTTGTCCCACGAGACCCTGTAATTGCCATGGTTTCCAGACTTTCTGGCATAGTCATCATAGATGAGAACTGGATAAACCAGCTTCCATCTTTAAAGTTTCCTTTTCTCGGCATATGTGTTGTTTTATCCAATAACTGGGAGTATCAGAAATGCCCCTCTATTGCCGTTCGATGTTGGCTGGGGAGAAAGGTCCTCATACGCATCCCGCTTCTGCATTGTGCACATCCCCTACTGTGCTCTTTGATGTTTGAAGTTTCCTCTATCCTCTTTCCATTACAATAGTGCACCCAAATTTTTCCAAACAACCTTTTTGACCCCACTCAAGCATTTATGAGTTTTCTCCACATACGGATAGGATCCTTCAAGACCACACAAATTGTCCCAGTGTACCCTGTACCTTGTCATCGGCTATCATTTGAACCTTGTTCACTTCCTCTAATGCTATCCTGGGAGAACACCCTGATATGATGACCTGGTCATGTACTCTATTCATCATCCATGACTGCTCCATGAAAGTTCATTGTATTCTAAATTGCCTTTTCTTTTGGACCTTGTTGTCTTGTAGCATGATTGAATGTGTTTCATACCTTGTGTTGCTTCATGATTGCTCCAGCCATTTCTTGCTCCATTTCCATCAATAAAGTTATTGTCAACTACATAGCACTTGTGGCGGTAATTCTTGGGACTTGGAAACTTCAAGAGATGTAGATGAAAATTGATCATTATGTGACACCGAATAGGGCATTTGAAACCATTCCTTTCTTTCCATCCATAATGCCATCTTTAATATCATTCCCTATTTTTCTTCAGTAAAGTCAAAAGAAATTGTTGCTGTCCTAAATGGCATGAGAATACATATTGTTGTCCCACCTAAATCTACTATCTGATTCCACCACATTTGTTTCCTTTTTGCTCATATGTAAGATATAACTGTCTCCTCATTTTAACTTTATTGGACAACCACATGTCACATATGTGGGTGACCTAACAACTCTCGCTCCTATGTGATGTGTGACTGCCCAATAGGGTTACGGTGAGAGGGGCTTGACAATAACTTGAAATGCTTCCTTATTGTTTAAAAGATGCATGATTGAACTTGATGCATCTTTTGAATCTGATAATGAAATTTGATCAACTGGTGTGATTCCATATTGATTTAATGCATTGATAATAGATAAATCTTTGATCAAGTTGCTAAATCTCCTTTTCTTTCAAAGCATACTAAGCTCTACCCTTTTGGGAGCCACATTTAACCCACATGTTATCATTTGATCTGATAATGAAACAATAATCAAACTTGTCCTAAATCTGGACATGAAGCAAACAATTAGAAAATAAATGCATATGTTGGATGTGTTTGACGACTTCACTGTTTTCTAAAACATCTTTGCATGCTTGTTTAATGCACTTATGGATCAATTTATACATGCATAGGTAGGTGTGTATGTAAGGATTGAATATTTCATTACTTAGAGCTTCACTCTAACATCATGTTTTCTTTAGATGCAGGGTGAGGAGCACTATGGAGCTAGGAGGGAAACAAGTGGCTTAGGGCAGCAACAGAGCAGTCAGGAAACCTACAACCAATCATTCTTAGGAAATGGTTGGTTCAATTCTTATATGCACATTTCCTTTCTTCTACTTATTCATGCATGAGTTGTTTCATATGTTCATTGAATAAGATAGTTAGTTCATTGGCTTGTGAGGGACATGTATATTTCAAGATTATCAATAAAATACTACATTTGTATATCGATGATTCTCTTTCACATTTGTTGTAATGCAACATTGAAATGACAAATTGTAATCTACTTTGTTTAGATAATCATTTCTTCATGTATATTAAAATTAACAGTTTTATGGTTTATCTTTAAGGGTATGTGCAGGATCATTGTGCAAAAAACAGGCCCTTAAGTGGCAAAAAATTCAGAAAAATCAGTGTTAGGCAACTTGACGTAAATATTTGAATAAGTTATCTATATTATTTCAAAAGGTAAGAATAGAATTCCAGAAAAGTTCTGAATGTGCCTTTTAAAATAATTAGTTTGGTTTAAAATAAAGAAAATCTATTTGGTGAAAATTCTCCTGAAATTCAATGTGAGGTACTTAAATTTCTGTGGAAAGTAGTAGGTGTCCTGGTCTAATTCTGTTCTAACCATAATAAAATGATAAATATTTTTTTGTAAGATTTTATGTATAGCAAGTAGTGACTCCATGTCTGGATGTATTTTTATTTTGTAATTAGTTTCAAGCAAAATAATTAATTATGAATTTTTATTACAAATTTTAGAAAATATAAAATCAGTCATTCCCACTACCCTAATCCTTAAGTCAAACTTCATGAAATTGAATTTTTCTTTTTTAAATCCAAGTGTGAAGAAGCTAGAATGATGGGCTGCTCTGATTAAAAAAAAAAAATATATCTGCTTGAAAGTTATAGATGTTTTCAAAATTGAATAACATCGATCTTGAATGTAGAATTTCTAATAGGAAAAATGAATAATAATTTATTTTGTATTAAAATTCTAAAATTAAATCATAATTTATATTTTTGGAAAAAGTCAGAATCTCCCTAAAACCCATTTTCGCTTCTCTTGGCTAATTTTGGGTGAAAAAGTCACTACTACAATCTCTCTACAAATAATCTATATAATATTACTTTTTGCATGCACCATGATCCCGCTACAAGACATACCCTAAATGTTTAAACAACATTAAAAGAACAAACACTAGGTTACTTGATTTTAGCTGAAAGCTAAAAAATCAAGTAACAATCTCAACAATTGAACCCCATGATAAATAATTAACAAGAAATTTAAAAACAAAACATGAATCCCTGGTGATTTTCCATGAAAATTTTATGGAAGTAAATGAAGTTGTGCAGAGCCCATTGTCAACTGTGCCTTGTGCTGATATTGGAAAAACTGTCCATAATATTTCTGTATATATAAATTTGCATGTATACTTAAATGAAAACCTTACATTAAAATTCTCAAAACCGTGTGATTTTTATCAAATTATGAGCTACCAATAAACCATATTATGATCTACAAAACACTACCTAAATAATTTTGTATGTCTTTCATATACCACTACTCAAAATTGAACAGAGTTCTAAATTGACTATCTCACATTACAAAGACAACAATGATGCTGCTAATTTAAACTATTGTCTATCCAATGCTAAGAATGCACATTGATCTATTTATTAATTAATTGAAAATTAAAAATATTTTGTATATTGATTTTCAATTAATTAATAAAAACAAACAAAGGTGCATTCTAATATATACAAGGTTCAACATCTAAAAATATTTCTAAATTTCTCAACAAAAAAAAGACAGTTAAAATAAATAAATAAATAACAAAATTTTAATTCATATCATGCAGTTAATGCACACACTGATAAATTTGTAAATGCATATGGAAATTCCAAAAATATCAATATAAAAACTTTGCAATTCTACACGCATTAAACTTGTAAAAAAAGATTGGTTTAAATAGTTGGAGCATCGATGATCAACATTAAATATAAATTTGAGAGGCTCAAATAACTAGTGAACACAACGATGAAATATAATAGTAAAATAATTGTGAAATAGGATTAAATAGCATAAAATTTTGAAAATTTAAAATCATACCATAGATCGTAAAAATATGTAGTATTAAATAACTAACATATTTATGAAATTTAATATAAAAACATTGGCATCAAATGAGAGAGATTAAAAAATTCATAGCACATAAGGAATGGTGTAGAAGTTTTATTACAAAAAATTATAGTGGTCATGGAATAACGTCACGAGCAAAAACCAAAATAAATAAATTCCTACATAGATAAGTTGAAAATAATATAAATAAAACTAATGGTTGCGAAATTTTTCAATGTTAAATGCTTCAAGACACAAAATAGAGATGGCTAACTGAGGAACCTAAACCTGGAGAGTTAAAACCCCTTGCTCTACACATTAACAACTACATATAAATGGAGAAATTAAATGTTCCATAATAAACACAAAATGCACCAGAATTAAAAAATAATAGTAGCATTAGCAAAATAAGCACGAAGAGACTAATTAAAAGTCATCTAACCAAATGTTTCTTTTGGAAAACTTATTGTGAAAATGTTGAGTAAAATATTATCAAGCAACACTAATTTAATTAATTTCAAATGTAACAATAAGACAACTTAAAAAAAAAAAACTTCCTTACATTGCCTATGTAAAAAGAACAATGATATTTTATCCAAAAAAATAAAATAAATTGAGCTTTTTATTAAAAAATGTATTGTCCTTCGCATGAATGCCACATGCATGCATTTTTTGAGGCGCACTACACTCCATGGAGTATGCATGTCTGGCTCTAGCACACCTTGTTTTAATGTTACCCAAGAAATAAGAAAAATAATCATTGTGTTAGATGTTATAGTTGATGTCTACATACTTTTTCTTTTTCCCAGATCTATAATACAAACAGTCTTGGTTGTTGATCCTTCAGGTGTTTAAATATCCCAAGGACCATCTCCTTCCCACAAGAGTATTTCTTTGGTCTTAGGGTAAAAATATGGAGCTTGCTTGATAATTAGGATGTTGTGAAATCCTATTGGGTAGGCAGATATATCCCTAAAGTTCTAGATATCTTGTAAACTCAATATACTTTGTAGGAACCCTACTTAATGCCCTCGCCATTGGTTTACATGAGTAATTAATGGATAAATACTTGGGTACTTTTAGACGTGTTCTTGACATTTATTTGTCATTTTATGTCTTCTACTTTCACCGAGTTCAAGTTGTGAGTTTATTCTACCAAGCCTAGCACCTGAGTGATCAAGGTCATCCACAAAGCCAGTTTAGAGATGATTTGACCATGCATCTACAAACATAATCACTAGGTCTATCTGCCAAAACCAGTAGGACTTCTTTGAACCCTTTCTCCAAAAATGAATTTTGAAAAAAGAATGGATTTTTGGTTTACGTTGGTTTCCAAATGTTTTGTATGCCTTAATCAAATTATGCATCCAAATGTAAATGGAGATTTTTTCCACTTTGCAGGTGTCTATTTTTTTACCCTAAAGCATTGTTGGTTCCATACAAGTGTTTCAAGATGTATGATGCTCCCTAAATTGAGTCATATTTCAACTAAAGTTTGTGATTTCAAAAGCTTAGCAATAATTCATTATTTTAAAACATCAATAGGTTCGATAGGGTGAAAGATCATTATAGAGTGGGATATTGCATTTCTATATGACAATGAAAGTCAAATTAAAGTAGGTAAAATAATGGCCATATTTTGCAAGGAAGTACCATGGATTTTTATAATTCCTTTTCTTGGTATGTCTTGTGAATAGTCTATTCAATTTGCTTCCACTCATCTCTTGGCTTCCAGGAGTCTTTGTTGAAAATTGTGTTTTATTTTCACTCAATTAATTCTTTTTGTAGATATAGTGGGTGGTGGACAATGTTATGTATCAATGCATTTTCCAACAACAATAAATGCAATAGGAGAAAATTGACGGCTTATGAGATAGGTAGTATGATTTACTTGATTCAAAGGGACATCCAAGAGCAGTTGGAAATTAGATATTTTACTTGGTTAACTCCCTTCAAACAACTAGACAATTGATATTTTACTTGTTGAACTGATGTGACATGTTGATCGAAGAAGTTTACAGGTAGAAATGAGTTGTATTCTAGTGCAAGAAGACTGTATACCAACATGAGATAGGTTTTGACTAAAAGTTCACTCTATATATTTCCTATTAGCTAATAAATATCAATGGTGGATATAAACACTATTATCTTAATCCTACTCTCTCTTCCTCATGAATTCCATAAAATATTTTTGGTTGATGAGATGTTTCCTCCACCAATTAATAAGTTACCACGTGGTTTCTATTGAAGTCTACTACAAGTTTCAACTTCAATTTTTTCAACATGCCAAATTTCCATGTGAAGTCTTGCCCTCTTATTTGTCCGCCCTTCAATTTGGGAAGTTGTCAGAAGGAGGATGTTGCCATTGAAAATGATGTTATATCTAATTATTTTATCTTCCAATAAAATGTCACATGGAAAGTTAAGTAATAGTTCAATTAAAAAAAATGGTTCTTTATGGAGGATTTTATATCATTCATAAAGAATTTTTAATTATTTGAAATGGGATTATGAGTCTTTGGATTGAAATATTTTTGATTAAGAGTAAAGGTTTGTGAGATATTCATTCTACCAAAGTCATCTAGAATTATGAGTTCTTAGGTTGAAATTTCTTTGGCTAAGAGTCAAGGATTGAGGGATTTTTATTCCACTAAAGTCATTTGGGGAATGATCCTAACCTTATCCCTTATTGCACTCATCAAGACTTGATTCTTGATGAGATCATTTAGAACCATTCAACTTCACCAATAGGTCAAGGGCCCATTAACTAAAAATTGACTGTTTTGAAGATATTTCTCCACAATGAATTATCATTCCATGATTGTTGACTTGAATCCCTCTTCATGGAGACTTCCTCCTATCCTCACCAATAAAATTAAAAAATCAATCTCTCAAGCATGGATATTGTTTCCTTTGTCTCACTAAGTTTTAAAAATTTTAATAGAGTTAAATCTTACAACACATGTCGATGTGATATGGTTAATTTTGTAAAAGTGAACAATTATTTTTTATTTTTTATACAAATCAAGTGTAAAGTCATGATCATTTTAACTATTTATAATGTATAAAAAATAAAAAAGGCTTTAAATTTGAAGATTATATATGCTCATCAACCACAAGAAATTTCTCAATAATTGCTATTTTAGAAATTATCTTTCATAATATATAATTGCATAATATTTCATAAAAATAAAGTGTAACAATACATTTTGCATGTCCATGCCCATTGTCATTTAGTTTTGAGCCTATTTTGATGAAATGCCTAAATACAACTACTTATCAACAAATGATGTGATCTTGTGTAAAGTTTGGTTCACATGACAACTTCAAGACATTGGAAGAGGAATACTATTGTTGAGTTGGTCCTTGAGGATGGCTCTGTGGTGACCATTGAGGATGATTTGGCTGGTGCTGGTGTTTTCTTCTTTCATAGCCTTCTTAATCCTCCCTCGATGGATCATTTGATGGGTGATATCCTAGATGTTATTCGCCTTTCAGTTTCTCAACAAGAGATTCGATGTATGGAAAGAGATGCTTCGATTGAGGAGATATAGGAGGTTTTTTTTTCCCTTAGCCCTTTCAAAGCTCCTAGCCTCGATAGATTCTCACCTTTCTTCTTTCAAAATTTTTGGGATATCGTTGGTAAGGATGTCTTTGTTGTGGTAGCTGACTTCCCTTTAATAGGTAATATTCTCAAAGAATTCAATAACACCTTTATTGTTCTCATCCCCAAACATTCAGGAGCCAACAAACTATCTGAATTTTGGCCTATCGGCCTATGTAACATGTTCTATAAAATATTCTCCAAATCATTGGTCAACCTCTTTAAACCTTGCTTGAATAAACCGATCCATCCTACTCAAAAAGGCTTTTTTTGGGGTGGAAAATTATTGATGCTATCATATTGGTGCATGAAACCCTTCACTCTATGAGCAAAAGTAAAAAAGAAAGTATGGCTCTTAAGCTAGATATTTCTAAAGCCTATGATAGGTTTGACTTCTCAAATAAATTCTTGAAAATCATTCAAGGGTCTGTCACCTCCCCTAGATTCTCAGTGATTATTAATGGTTCTCCATAAGGTTTTTTCTTAGCTTCTAGTGGTATCTTCCAAGGGGACCCTCTGTCTCCTTATCTTTTTATTATGATGGTTGAAGTTCTTGGCCATAATTTTGAATGCAAAGTTTTGAATGGTTCCTAGGATAGTTTTGGCCCTTCCTCTATGTCTCAATTGATTTATCATCAATAATTTGTTAATGATATGATACAATTACATATTGAAGTTTGGCTCATTATCCAATCCTTTCCTCATCCCTATATAAACATAGTCTCACACATTTAACCTTCTCTTATTGTCACATCTCAATTTCCTTATTTGCATTTAATAATGTTGAGTTAATTGAAAATTTTGGAAAAAAAGGGAATTTATTTTTTAATGTTTATGAGATTTGATAAATGCAATAATATTTGAAAATTATTATCTTGCAACTTTATGATTTAAGAGAATTTTTATAATGACTATCGGTTAAAGGTTACTGATTAACAATTTCAAGTGCAAGAATGTGTATGTAGATATAGGTTGAAGAATGAGAACATGGTTGAGGTAGGAATACTTAGCCGAATGATGAATGATAAGCAAGATTGGAATCTAGAATCTCACACACCACAGTAGGCCATGACATCTATATTTGAGTTGTAATTGATGGATATAATTCTTGCTTCTATGGAATTGTATTTAGTTAAATAGGAAATCTTATTTATTTCATCGCTTGTCTTACCATTTTTTTTCAAAGATAATTTCATAATGGTAATGGAATTGCATCTGATTACACATAGCTATCATGGGAAGAATGATTATGTTATTTATTCTTTCAAAAGAACTTGAAAGTAAGCTCTTGACAAGGAAATAAATAGTAATGATAATAAACTTTGTAACTTATATAAATATATAATATATATACATATATGTGTAACCATATATATACATATATATAAACATATAATAAATGTGTTATAAAGGATTTCAATGATAAGTGTTTATTCTATTCAAAATTCATTATGAAATTGTATGGAAAGAGACAATGACAAATATTATCCAAGTAACCCCTTCACATATGAAGAAGGTCGATCCCTTCCATAATAAAAAGATGGAAATAATTCTTAGAAATGGGGAAGTGGGTGGCTAAGTTAGGGTGACATGGAGAATTAAGATCACCCCAAAAATAGTACACATAATCAATGGATAGGGTGTGGGTGGATTTTGAAAACAAAGGAGGCAATCTAGCGAAAAAGCATTGAAGGGATTTGGGAAAAAGGAAATGGAGACAAAGGCATGGAGGAAAGAGCTATTGTTTCTATTCATTTTGAAGCATAAAGGAAATCATTATGTAGTCAATAGAGGTAATTTGAACTCTTTTAGATGTTTCTATCATAAATTTTTGAGTGATTGTCTCTTATGAGCATAATGGGTATTGATTCCAATGTTGCTATTCTTTGTTATTCTTGCCACTATATTCATGGTCTTAGTTCATGATAATGCATTGCTAAATTTATTTAGTAAGCCCCATCTAGAGGGTGAAAACCCCCAATGAACCCTCATGTGTATACACTGACATGTTATGGATGATCCATGCAAGGGTGGCAGTCAAGCTCTCGCTCGTGTGTGTTTAATCTATTATTTCCTATCATCTCTCATCTCTCTTCCTATCAGCTATCTCTCTCTCAACTATCTCTCTCTTAGCTATCTCCCTCTCATCTCTCTCTCTTAGTTATTTCTCTCTCAGGTGTCTCCCACTTCCTCTCTCCCAAGTCTCTTTCTCAAGTGTCTCCCACTCCCTCTCTCTCAGTTATCTCCCTCAAAATATCCCTCCCAACCCCTCTCCCTCTCTCAGGTCTCTCCCCCCACCCTAACTAGATAACTCTCTTCCTCTCAAGTCTCTCTCTTAGGTATTTCTCCCTCCCACTCCACATAGACAAATATCTCTCACTCTATCCCCCTCTCTCACACTCCCTCTCTCTCCCTCTTAAGTCTCTCTCTCACTCCAACTCCCTCTCTCAAGTCTTTATCTTTCTCTCTCCCTCTCATCTCTCTCTCTCAACTATCTCTCTCTTAGTTCTCTCTCAAGTGTTTCACTCCCTCTCTCTCAAGTCTCACCCTCAAATAATCTCTCCCAACCCCTCTCTCTCTCTCAGGCTTCTCCCCCTACCCTAACTAGATAACTCTTTCTCTATCCCTCTCAAGTCTCTCTCTTAGGTCTCACTCCCTCCCACCTCACATAGACAAATATCTCACTCCATCCCTCTCTCTGACACTCCATCTCTCTCTCTCTCTCTATCACTCCAAATCTCTCTCAGGTATTTTTATTTCTTTGTCCCTCTCATCTCTCTCTCCCTCTCCCTCTCAAGTGTCTCCCACTCCCTCTCTCTCAGGTCTCTCCATAAAAATATCACTCCCAACCTCTCTTCCTCTCTCAAGTTTCTCCCCCCCACCCTAACTAAATAACTCTCTCTCTCTCTCTCCCTCTCAATTATCTCTCTCAAGTATTTCTCCCTCCCACTCTACCTAGAAAAATCTTTCTCACTCCAACCCCATCTCTCACACTCCCTCTCTCTCTCTCTCTCCCTCTCTAGAGTTTATCTCTCTCACACACACTCCAAATCCATCTCTCAGGTCTTTATAATTCTCTCTCCCTCTCATCTCTCTCTCTCAACTAAATCATAGGTAGACTATCTTAGGTTAAGGGTTTAAGGTTTGAGGTTTGAGGGATTAGGGTTAAAGGTATAGGGTAGAGGGTTGAATTGATAGGGTAGATAGTAGAGGGTTCAAGTTTGAGGGTTTAAGGATTGAGGATTGAGGGAATAAGGTTTGAGGTTTAAGGGATTAAGGTTTGAGGATTGAGAATTGAGGGATTAAGGTTCAAGGTTTTGAGGGATTAGGGTTTAAGGTTTGAGGTTTGAGGGATTAGGGTTGAGGGTTTAATGTAGGGTAGAGGGTAAAGGATTGAGGGTTGAGATATTATGGTTTAAAGGTTGAGGGTTTAAGGTTTAAGGTTTAAGGATTCATGGATTAAGGTTGATCAACTAGGGTTGAGGGTTTAATTGATAGGGTAGAAGGTTGAGGGATGAAGTATTATGGTTTAAAGGTTGAGGGATTAGGGTTGAAGGGATGAGATTTTAAGGTTCGACGTCTTAAGGGATTATAGTATAAGGTATATGGGGTAGAGGGTTTAATTCATAGGGTAGTGAGTAGAGGGTTGAGGGTTGAGGTATTATAATTTAAGGGTTGACGATTTAAGGTTTGAGGTTTGAGGGATTAGGGTTTAAGGTATAGGGTAGAGGGTTTAATTGATAGGGTAGAGGGTTGAGGGTTTAAGGTTTGAGGATTGAGGTATTAAGGTTTGAGGTTTGAGGGACTAAGGTTGAGCAATTAGATCTAAGGGTATAATTGATACGGTATAGGGTTGAGGTTGTGGTATTAGGGTTTAAGAGTTGATAGTTGAGGGATTAGGGTTGATGGGTTGAGGGTTTAAGGTTTGAGGTATGAGGGATTATGGTATAAGGTATAGGGTAGAGGCTTTAAGGTTTGATGATCGATGGATTATGGTTTGAGCTTTGAGGGATTAATGTTGAGAAATTAGGGCTAAGGGTTTAATTGTTAGGGGATAGGGTACATGGTTGAGGGTTGTTAGGGTTTAAGGGTTAAGGGTTTAAGGTTTGAAGGATTAGGGTTTAAGGTATAGGGTTGAGGGATTAGGGTTAAGGGTTTAATGTATTACAATTGAGGGATTACGATTGAGTGGGAGCATCCTCACACATATTAGGAGACAATTGATGATAATTTTCCACTCTTGGTGATGTCTGGGGAAAAATTAATTACAAAATACTCCTCTTAGCCTCTTTGTACTTCTCTATGTCTTCATCCCTCCTAAAATAGTCTTATAGCATTCTATGCCTCTTAGTCCCACTCTTTTTTATCCCCTTCGTAGGTCTCCATTTATGATCAAGGCTTATAAAAGGATAAATTTTCTATACAAAACATTTGGCGCTCACTAAACTACAAAGAATTGAAACACAAAATTTGCATTCACCAAACTAGATGTCAAATTTTGCAAGAATTGAAATTGGAAATTTGGCACACACCAAACTTTATGTCACATTTTGCATCAAATTTGGTGAGCACCAAATTTGGCTTTTCCAAAAACGGTAAAAAAGGGGTTGACCCGTGATTCAAGCCCACAATTCTATGCATTTGTCGAGTTTTGAGATTTTTCTGACTAAGAAACACCTTTTTATGTACTTGACTTCTTTTTGTACCAAATTATTCTTGATCCATCACCTTTTCAACACCAATTTGCATGCTAGACAATGTAGAAGGAGACAATTTGAGGTTTCTACATCATTTTTCATTATCTCAGGTATTATATTCATTTTGGTACAATTTAAATGTTTATATTGAGTATTTTTGTATTTTTGATAATATAAACCATTCCTTTTATGATTTTACTAATCATAATTGTTATACATAGAATTCAACATTGAATTAGATGGAAGTTGCATAAAAAAGTTCAATTTTTAGGAGTTTGAAGAAAGAAAATGAAAAACATGACATAATTTAGATGAATTCATGTAAACTTATATAGAGGATATCGACTTAACACAAACTAGGTTATGAATTCCATTTGCATTGCTTATAGTAGTGCATTTCCATCATGGCTAGTGGATTTCACAAATTTTCATTTTCCAAAGGTGTTAATGTTTTATTTGTATTTTTAATGACAATTCACACTATTATAGTATGTATGGTAAAAATGTTTTTCAAATTATAAGGGGAAGCTCCTTGAGATCTAACTAAACAAACTTAAAGCTACACACAAATTTACATTTATGTACACTATACAAGTTTTCCAATAGGGGGTTTTGCATCAAATGTAAATTGATAATTAACTATCTTTTTGCCTTGATACAAATTCCAGATTGTTAACAGTCAACATTCAAGACACTTAGTGAGATTTTTAAATATGAAGGAGAATACATTCAAGAAAAAATGGATAACTTCAACCTCCTATAGGCTAATATAGAGACCAATATTTAGTTGCAAAAAAAGTTTTGAAAGAAAACATAGATGAATTTTGATTATTGGATAAACCAAAGATTAGTAAGTTTACGTCAAGAAGAAAGATTTAGAAGAGAGCATACAATTTTATGAAGGAATTAATTAAACTACATTCAAATATGCACTTTAAATAAATAGATTTTTACAATGCAATCATAGTTACAATGGTTTTAATCGAGTAATAGATTTTGCAATGTAAGATTGACTTCCACTTATATTCATTAACTTTTCCAATGTAAGTTACCATATAGGATTGACACTAAAAAAATATTTCATTGCAATTGAAATTTTTTCATGTAGATAGATCAACATCTAGTTATTAGTTATGCAACATGAAGTAATGCTTTGAGTTTGAAAGATATGCAATGCAATGTAATCAACGACATGTTCATATATTTCATAAAATGCTTTGTGTGTTACATAAAATGCAATGTAATCAGCGATATGACTATGTTTTGTAAAATGCAATACTTACTTTTGTTCTTTGTGTGTTTGTGAACATCTAACATTCAATGTCATGTTGAGGAAACAAACAAAGCCTCCAATATCAGATGAATGTGGAACTAAAAATGCAGGGAGAAGAGAATCAAATAGGAAATTTTGTGAAGAAAATAAATGGCATCCCATACAGGAAGAAATTCTCATGCAATCTAAGAGAGATGTCAAATTGGTAGCACAAAGGGAATATATGAACAAACTTTGTGGAAGGACAAAAATAGATCTCAAAGTTGGGGGGACATCATCAACAATAGGTGAATTTCAATGCACACTATCTACAATATATCATGTTCAATGTACATCAACAATCACATCTCCAGTTGAAGACACACCATCACCAACATGTGATTTTCCAAATACATCAGAAAACACATCTCCAATTGAAGACACACCATCAACAACATTTTTTTTGCAAGTACATTAGAAAACACATCTCTACTTGAAGATACTCCACATACCACATCTCAAGTTGGAGGTACAAAGGGTAAGAGCACAAAGTTGTGTCACATTTTATAAAGGAAACGACCAACGCTGATACAATTTTTAAACTTGAATCACTAAAAAGTGGCATATATGTTTTGAATTTTGAAATGATGTAAACTAGTAAAATATGTATGTTTTAGTATATTTTATGTTTGTATTTTTTTAAAAAAATATAAAAAACTTATTTTAAACTAGTTTTTAATAAATTAAAATTATAATTTAGTTGTTGATAAAATGCTGAAAAATGAAGTTTCATGGGACGTCAAACTTTTTATAGTAATTCTTTTTTTCTTTCAATTTTTTTGTGTGTATTTATAACTTGGAATTCGAAGTTTGGATATATTTTTTCAATTTATTAAATATATTTTTAAATAAATATTAAAAATGTGCTGAATAAAAAAAAAAACTATTTTCATCTGAGGCCAACTTCTTCATATTAAATATTTATCTAAAATGGAAACAAAATTATACCATCTTAAAATAGATTCTTTTATCTAGTGCATCATATTTTTCTCAAATTTTTTTTAATAAGTTTCAGTATTTTTCCTTGGCATAGTAATCAATATTTTGTGCTGAAAACCTACTTTTAGTAAAAATAAAAAATAAAATATAAATAATAATTAAAATATTGAAATAAATATATTTTAAAAAACTACACTTATGGATCTACCAAAGGGTATTTTTATATTTTTTAAAAATGTTTTACACTACGTAAATTATTAAACCCCCAAGCTCAAATAATTTAATTTTTGGCAATCTGGGAATCGTAAAGTGGTGTTCATACTTTAGCCAACAATGAAGCAATGGCGTCAGGAAGCATCTAACTTAGCTAGAATGAATCTTACTAGATCTTATGTTTGACCAAAATTGATATTTAGTTAGAAATACTTAAATTTAGTTGTGCTGATAAGTTGGCTGAAAGTGTGACACAACTTTATGCTTTTACCCCAACATTATTTACATGTCAATCTCAAGGTTCTATCAATTTCATCTCCAATTGAAGGTATGTCACCTATCCCCAATGTTGTTGGCATTCCTAATGTTGACACAACTCTACCTTTGAGAACTCCTAGATTTTTGCATAGAAAACCTAAATATTTGATTGATATTGATGCTAATGTTTTGAAACCAATGGCTGATGAGATTCCAAAACTTACATTTCAAAGATATGCGAAGAGGATATGGAGTTTATTTTTTGAGAAGCTAAGTGAGGGTGGAAGATGTCAACTATTTGTTGAAATAATGAGGCAACTCAATTTTAGGTGCACCATGAAGATTCTTGGACTAAGAACATTAGAAGACTCAATTGAGAAATCCATTGTAAAGAGTCTGATGAGTGAATACGAGAGTGTGGGTTCTACCTGACGCACAAAAGATAGTTGTGCCACACAACGTGTGATGACAACAACATTGTTAAGCAGTCAAACCAAGAATAAGATGAACCTTACAAAGACGTGTAAATCTTTGAACACAAGTAGATCTCTAATAAGAGTCAAAAGAAGATGTGAACAAGTGGAGGATTCAAATAGCAATGAGTTATGGGAATTCTTTGCAAAGTGTCCCCTCTTTCTTATTAGCATTGTCTTATAACTAACACAACCTTTTATTTCTCTCCATGGAAATGTCCTCCATATACACAAGAAGAAAATTTTTCATGGCAATGTTCTTGTATATCTAGAATGCTCTAAGCACTATTCTTTTGGAAAGCTACAATTCCAAAATCATGATAGAGGGCCAAATTTATGAGAGATTCCAAATGATATTGCAAAAGTAGACTA
>VDFB02287718.1:0-42180 GCA_007258455.2 Sequoia sempervirens | reverse complement strand
ATTGATGGCTAATTGCATCTCCCCAACCTAGAATCCATTATGATTCACCATAGGAAACCATAATCAACCCTTAACAATGCTAGATCTTGAATGAAAGTGAGCTTGAAGACCTACAAAAACACTATAATGTTGCTCCAAGACTTCAACTTTGCTTTCTCTTGAAAAATTGAATTCTCTTGTGGAAGAATGCTTGAGTGCTTGTGAATGCTTAGATCTTGAAATTGCTCTTTTAGATTGAAAATAATGACTTAGAAACTTGTTTTTATAGGAATTGCACCCAATTTACCATTATTTAGATCTCAAAAGCCAACATCAACCAAGAATTGGAATTTAAAACTTGAATTTGTCACTTAAACCCTAAAAATGGGCCACACTTGACGTATATGGGTCCCACCTAGGGGGACTCATATTCCCAAGGTGGCGTATGAGTCCCACCCTAGATTTTCAAGGTGGGCCAATGATGAGTTGTTAGAAAAATTAATGCTTTTGTTGATTTTGTCAAGATTTTAGTTGCAATAAGCCTCGATATCCAAAATAAAGGGTATTCTAATGATTGATATTACCCAATAAGCCTCGAGATCGTACAATTTTCTACACTAAACAAGGTATTCTAATGATTGATATTACCCAATGACTGAAGAATTAGAAATCTTAGAAGGGAGCAAATGAAATTGTAGATATAAGGATCAAGCATCAAAGGCTTAGATATAAAAGAGGATGTTTAAGTTAGATAGAAATAGGAGAAGTAACATGGAAGATGGCTCTATATATTGGGAAAAAGGAAAGTTTGACATGATTCTTTATTTTCTAGTGTGAATCCTTCATAAAATGGATAGTAAAATGAGTAACTAGATTATCTAAAATGGTGAAACAATCTCCTCAAGATTCAATATAAAAAAAGTGATGATAGATCTATTCAAGACCAAATTTACTTCATTGATCCCAAGGTAGAGGCTCAAATTTTAATGGAGAAAAATATCACTACCTATTATGTTGAATATAAAGACCTTCAACAAATATACAAGAAGTGATATCTCTCTCAATTTTTATGAATGTAAATTTATATAGAGATACAACTAGATAAGAGGTTCAAAAACTCATCAAAAGTAGAAAGAACATTATAATTTACTAGGGAAGTTGACATATTCCACTTTTGATGGATTCAATAAGTTTTTTTCTCATGCATGGATAAAAAAGATAAATATGGACCTATCTATCAAGCCTATGGTTGAAGATAAAGATATCAAGTTTTCTACTTTATACTCTTGAAGATACTACACATGAATAGTGGTATCTTGGATTGGTTATGAAAGGCCACAATTTTATCAACCCTTATGATGAGTTATGTATGTGGTTGGTCAAGGTATTTGATCAAAAGGATCTAGATGTTCAATTCAAGGAGATGGCATAGCTTAAGTTAGAAACCACTATGGAGAAATATGTAGCAGTTCTAGAAATTGTCAGTGATGGTTCCTAAATTTTTTGAGAGGAGATTCATTTTGATTTTTATGGAAGGAATATTAAATCATATCAAAGGTTTGGTAAAATATTTTAGTTCCTCATATTTATATGAGGCTATAAAAAATTATTTAGATTTGGAGGTTGTAATACCAAAATATACATATTTTTAAAGATGTCATTTTGGAGAAAATCAAAGGAAGTATCATAGAAGAAGGGATATCATGCACCCCATAAAAAGACCATTCCTACTATTATTATATAGAAGATAGATGTGAAAATAATGAATGAGAATAGGAGGAACAATATCCATTTTTCTTGCAAAGAACTATGAAGCCCAAGTCATAGGTGTCTTGGAAAATGATAAGTACACTACATTGAGGTTGTGTCAAATAGGGACTTAAATTTAGATGAAATTAAATTATTTATGCATCTAGAAGATTATGTACCTAAGGATGAAGAAAATGAAGAAATTAGTGGAGGCATATTTACAGTATCTCTTTCAAGAGAGCCTAAATATAATTCCTTTAGGGTGTATGGAGTACTATCTAGTCAAAGAATCTTTGTGCTTATTGGTAGTGGGACTACCCACAATTTTTTTGATGAAGGCCTTATTATTAAGAGAGGACTAAAAAGAGAAGAATTTAATTCTAATATTAATGTTGTTGATGGATTTATCATTCCTTATACTAGGATAATTTGGTGTAGCTTAATCTTACTCTTAAGGACCACAAGATAATTGATGCTTTTTGTGTTGTTGGTGTAGGATAAATTGACTTGGTGTTGCATGTTTAATGGTTATTTTTTCTATTAAAATTTTCATAGAATTACCAAACTATGGAGCTTAAGTTTAGATCAAATAGAATAGAAGTGGTTGTTAAGAGAATTTCCCATTGAGAACCATGGGTGATAACTACAAAATGTTGAATTATTATGTATTCAAAACCATCTATGGGTAAGATAAACACTCTACATATATGGATATATAGAAAATAATAACAAATCATAGTTTGGTGTTAGATGGTTTTCCTCTAGGATTACACCAAATAGAGGTTTGTAATGCATTATACAATTAGAACTCTAGTCTCAAATATTATTATAACACTTCTTGGACCTTTTTTGAAAGTCTTTTACATTCAATGTAATAGGTAGTGATGTTTTCTCTGCATTAAAATTTGATCCTCTACCTTAGGATTTTCTTCCTCCTCCCTATGAAGGAAAGTTGGTCAAATAGATCTATCGTCTCTTTTTTCTTTTTTATATTGAATCCTGAAGAGATTGTTTCACCACTCTAGATAATGTAGTTATTCATGTTATTATCCATCTTATGAAGGTTTTGCACTAACAAATCAAGAAATGTGTCAAAATTCCTTTTAATTTCCCATTCTATAGAGTCATGTCTTCCATATTTATTCTCATATTTCCATCTAGCATAACCTCCTCTTTTGTATCTAATCCTTTGGCACTTGATTCTTGTATCTATAATTTCCTTTTCTCCCTTCTAAGATTTCTAATTCTTTAGTCATTTGACAACATCAATCATTATAATAACCTTGCAAGCTAAATATATATTTAGCTTTGGTACCATTGTAATAACTCCCACAAATAATTTTGGAAGATAAATTTTATATTTGATTATTTTAACAAGATATTATAAAAAACTCTAATTTTCCTCACAATTTACACAACATTAATAACCTAGTTGTAACCAATGGAACCAACAAAAGAAAATAAATTCTATAGCCATTTTAAAAAAAATATAGGAAAACTAAAATACACCTAAATATGGTCCAAAATTAGCCAAAGAAACAATTACAACATGCAACAACAATGAACCAAGACTACTATACTTACATACACAACAAAACATACAAATTACACAAAATTAAAGTAGTTGTAAAATTTAGAATCTTGGTTACAACCTTTGAGTGAGATTATCCTATAAGGCCAAAGGGGATTTATCCTCTAAATATTTAAATCAAAGTGGTTTCATCCTTTGATCTCAATCAAACCCAACTTGGGTGAGATGATAATTTGATTTATGGCGTACGCTCTGCAACCAGTTCATGCTTCCACGATCTTCATGGCCTGGGATACATGTTGAGGGATGTTGTTGCATGCACCTGATCCTAGTATATTTTTGTTGCCTGTGAATTTTTCTTCAAGAGTGGGGGGGGTTTAGCTGCACATACGAGGGAAAGTTATTTTTTGTTTCTTGCTTGCTTTGGTTTGTTCAGTGCTTTCTCTTCTCCTTTTCCTTTCCTTCGATGGCTCCATTTCTAGTTCTTGGTGGTGTAGGCCTAGCTTCTACCCGTTTGGTGGTGAGTTCTTCTTTTTGTTTGGTATTTTCTCTTAGCTACATAGGGTGTAGCTGCGTTTGCAACTGTTGTGGTTAGTTTGGAAGAGGATTTGACCTCTTTTGTTCATCCTCTATTAGGTGGAGTGGGGAATGTGTAGGGTGTGGGGTCTTATGGTTGCAAAAGCACATTTGGGTAAAGTGACGGAGGATGCTGCCATGGTGGAGGATGGTGATGTGATTCCCCCCCCATCTTCTCCTAGGGTGGGCATGTATAGATCTCAGACGTTTAAAACCAAAAAAAGATAAATGGGTGCTTGGAGAGGGCCTAAGATCACTCGATATTGGTGATTCAATTCGAGGCGATGGCCCTAATGATCTAGAGTACTACGACAAGCATGTTTTAATCTACAAATTTATGGGGATGAGGGTTTCTCTCCCATTCCTTGATACCTGGATCTGTAAGAATTAGAATCCAGAGGGTGACTTTTAGATTTTGTTGGCTACCAATAAAAAAAATTTGGTGGATTTTTCATGCATTTTAGATCAGAACAGGGCATTCGAAGGTGGGCCTTATTTTTATAATCAAGTTGGCTTATTAATAAAACCTTGGAATGTAGGTTTTAATTCAGTAGAGGAGTTGCCTACTAGGGTCCCAGTTTGGGTTCATCTCCCTCAATTTCCACTTGAATGTTAGAGAAGTGATATATTGTAGTCGATTGCTTTGTTGCTGGGAAAACCTATAGGCCCTTCCCAACAAAATTTAGATAAGAGGATTTTCTCTTATGCATGAATGTGTCGAGATTTATTTGAGCCAACCCTTGCCAAATTCTATTGATTTGACTATTGGTTCCTGCTCTTGGACTCAGCCAGTAGACTATGAGATGCTACCTTTCATGTGTCGGTTGTGCCATGAATATGGACTTCTCCAATGATGGTTCCCTCATGCTTCTAGTGTTGGTGGTTCAAGTAATGTGCCTTCTCAATCTAATCCAAGGTTGGAAAGGGGTAAATCTCCCATGCAAGGGGTGTTAGCAGACAAAGACGGTTTTTTTCTGGCTAAGTCTTGCAATCATGGACGAGGGAAAAAGAGATCTCTTAAGGATAGGCAGGAGGAGGAAACTTTCAATAGATTTGAGGCTTCAGAAGAGTTAGTTTAGGAGGACCTTTTCCTAGCTAACATGCAGATGGATGTTGGCTCTTATGCTAAGGAGTTGTTTGATGAGTAGCCTTCGGTGATTTCTAGGATGGAGTAGCCTAGTGATCAAGATCCTCAATTGGATTCAGTTTTGGTTCCTTCGACTCTAGCTCTGGGTGTTGGAGGTGGAGTGATTATGGATTCCAGGGGATCTTCTAGTGTTGGTGGAGTTATCTCAAAGGTGCAAGGTGGTTCTGATTCAAGTAAAAATAAGTCTTCTTCCTCTGCTCTGGGTTTGCAGCAAAGAACTCTCAAGAAGGGGGCTCCTGAAAACCTTCTAAGGTTGGTCATAAGAAGGACCAAGAAAAGGTGAAGATAGCTGGTGAGACATTGGCTGTGGCTAGTTTGGTGAAGACTATTGATGCTCACTTCTCCCAACCTCCATGATGATTGTGTTGTCTTGGAATGTGAGGGGTATGAATAGAGCCCCTCGACAAAAGGATATTCAGGATTTGGTTTGCATTCATTCTCCTGATGTGGTCTTCCTTCAGGAAACTAAGTTATCAATTGAGAGTATGTTATGTGTGGCTTCAAATATTTGGAGTCATGGACAATGTCAATGTGTGGGAGTACTTGGTAGCTCTGATGGAGTGGCTTGTTTATGGGATCCTCAGAAAGAGTCCAATTTGGTGGTTCTCTTGGAGGGGTTCGATTTCATGTGTTGCTACTTATTTTGAATCAGGGGAAAGAGTTATTTTCTCTAATGTATATACTCCAATTGACCTTCAAGGTAAAGCTCAGTTGTGGGATCATGTTAGATATTGGAGGTCTTTAGATCTTTATCTGCCTTGGATCTTGGCTGGGGATTTTAATGTTGTCATTTCTTTAGAGGAGAAGCGGGGAGGTAGTGCTAGATTGGAGTCTTCCTCAAAGCTCTTGTGGGATAATGTGGCTTTTTTGAGATTGGTTGACATTAAGCCATCTAATGGTGTCTTTACTTGGAGTAATAGGAGAAGTGGGGATGCTACTATCTCTAAAAGACTGGATAGATTTTTGGTGTCTAATTACTAGATGGGGAACCTGGCTAGGTGACTACTTCAAAGATTTTGGATGGACGGGGCTCTGATCATTGGCCAATTAATCTTTGTGCTAAGCTTCTGTAGCGTTGTGTTAAATATTCTTTTAAGTTCCAACTTATGTAGCTCATGGATGAGTCTTTTCATGATCTGCTTCCCGGATGGTGGTATCTTGGGAAGCTGGCTTATGGCACTACTACATGTACTCTTTCTCCAAGAGGCTTCAGTATGTCAAGTATAAGTTGAAGTGCTGGAATAGGCAACACAATGGTAATCTATTTCATGCAAAAAAAAAATCTCAGGATATCTTGGATTTGATCACCAGGAAGATTTGTGACCAAGTCCTCACAGAAGAGCTTGGTTTGTTGGAGGATGTTGCGGTGAAGGATGTTGAGGAATGGGAGTTAAGGGAAGAATTTTTTTGGAAACAAAATTCTTGTATTGAGTAGCTCGACATTGATGATTGGAATACTTCTTTCTTTCACAATTCTGTTAAGAATCAGAGGCAAGGTAATTTCATTTCCATTCTCTTTTCATTGGATGGAGAGTTTTTTTCCTCCTCTGCTTCTATTCCTACTGAATGTGTTCACTTTTCTTTTTGCTTTATTTTTGGAGGTTTCACTACCTGCAGAAGAGGATGAAGCTAGGATTTTGGATTGTATTCTATAATTGGTCTCTAATGAAATGAATGAATCTTTTCTTTCTCCTATTACCTTGTCAGAGCTTGAGAATTTTGTGTTTCAAATGAAGAAAGGAAAAGCCCTTGGGCCTTATGGGTTCCCAACTAATTTTTTTTAGGAATTCTGAGAAGTGGTTAAGTTGAATCTCTTGGAGGTTGTTCTAGAATCCCTCATGAGTAAACAAATGTTGAAGTCTCTAAATGTGACCTTTTTAGCTCTCATTCCAAAGAAGGGGATAACTCTCTAGATCTTTTTCAGCCAATTGCTTCATGTAATATAGTTTATAAAATTATTACTAAGTTGATTGTTGAGAGGCTAAAACCTTGGCTAAGTGGGTTAATCTCCAAGGAGCAAGGGGGTTTTATTGTTGGTAGAAAAATCATGGATGGTGTCATTATTGTTGCAGAGACCATTCATTCTATGGAGTCTTCTAAGGAAAAATCTATGTATATCAAGTTGGATATGGCTAAAGCATATGATCGAGTTAAATAGAACTTTTTATTTAAGATTTTGGGGGCGTTTGATTTTGCTGGTGAATGGATTGAATGGGTCAAGAGTTGTGTTACTTCATCTTCCTTTTTGGTGCTAGTTAATGGTGTGCCCATAGATTTGTCTCTGTATTTGTTCATCTTTCTTGTTGAAGGATTGGGGAGGTTTATTCATTCTTAGGTGGAGAGTGGCTTAATTCAGGGATGGAGTTGGGGAAATGGTATTCCTCCTTAGTCTCATCTTCAGTTTGTGGATGATACAGCTTTGATGGGCAGGGTGAAGGTTGAGGAGGCTATTGGATGGCACAATGTGTTGGACAGTTACCTCGTTGCTTTTGGTCAGCGTATTAATGAGGGGAAGTCATTCATCTATTTTTTTCAATAATCCTAAGATTATCTTGATGCAAGAGCATCAATCAACAACAACAATTCATCTAGGGGTACATCAGACCCAAACAAAAATCATGAGAAGATCCACAAATTCTTTACCAAATTTACACTTCTTTCCAACAAAATCCATCAAAATCATTTGAAAATTACAAGGCTACCAATGAGCCAAATCACCACATCATGTTTTCAGACCTTTATCAAACTCAATTTCACCTTTACCAACACCAAATAGACTGAACCAAACCAACAACCTGATAAGTAACACTGAACCATTCAATACTCTCATTGTACATCAAATATCTCTTTATGAAAATTTGTTCCTCAAAATACAAAAATATCCAAGACACTATATTTAACTTGTTTTTTAATGCAATAAACCAAATACACATTCTCAAACCATTGGTCAATCAGACTTAATGTTATCTTGTTGTCAAAACACCTTCGTACCTAGGGATCATCTTGCTCAATCACCCAAAAACAACATATTTTCCATCAAAACTCTTACCAAATAGTTAGAAACCTTTTACAACATCAATGAGTTAGAATTAAATCAAACTCTAACATTCATATAACTGTTTTAATAGATTTTCACTTTCTTGCACTCAAGGCCAATTTTCTCACAATAGTTTAAATCGGGTATATCTTTTAATCCTTATTGAATCTGCTCAGGTACAATACATTTTTAGGAACCCATTACAGCCCCATTGAATATATCTCAAACTCAAGTACTATTACTTTGAAAATTATAAACAGAAAATTGATTGTCCCAAAAAAAATGGGCTCCAAAAAGGCCAAAAATACAAAGAATCCACCTTAAAAACAACTCCAAACCCATGCTCAACCCAAAAAAGTCTTATATCACATCATTAAACCACCAAATCTGCCATTAGTCTCAAGGAAATAATTTATTTTAGCAGAAAATCATGAAACCCTCATTCTAGCATCATTTTGCACCAAGTAAATAAGGGTTTATGGAAAACAACTTCACCATACCTTATGCCACCTTTAAATTACTTCAAACATCCTTGAATAGGTCTGAACCAACTCTGGAAAATTTTCTCCAACCACTTTTCATGCTTATACATCAAATTCCAATTTGTAGCCATCACTTTTCCTTGAAATTTCTAAGTTTTTTGTAGGGGCAGCAATAATAAATCTATTCTTTCTTCATTCCTGCATCAAAACACACTCCAATGGCAACTAACATATTATATACAACCTAATTTAACCTACCCCACCAATTCAACATGACTAGATCGATGGGGTAGTGTGTGAATGCTTAAACTAAACTCTCAAAACACTAATTGGGAATTTCATACTGAGTTCTGTAAAAATGCTCCCAAAGACTTGAATCTTAATAAAAGGAACTCAAATATTCTCCAAAAGAGAGAAGACACCTAAATATACAAGATACAAACAATAATTAAGCCTATAAGATGCTAGTTTGTCTATACAAAGACTGAAATTAGAAAAGAAAACACAAATTCCACAAAATAGAGTGCTTTATTTATCAAAATTTGATGCCAAGATACAAAAATTTGAGTTTTCTCGCCCCCACATTTCCTTTTTAAAGATGTATCCCAACCACTAACTACCTTTTCAACTTTTTTCATCGACCACAACTATTCTTTTTTCCTCATGACCCTTCAACTTCCTGATTTTTTCTTTTTTTGTAAGTTTGGCAACTTTTACATCTTTTTTGCATTTTTGTACATTTTTGCAAACTTTCTTTCTGGGTCAAATAAAGACCTATTTGAGAACTCTAATACATTAAATATGACTTTTATATGACCCCTTTACATTTCTTTACAATTGAAAATTCAAATTTTGAATTTTATGCCTTTTGAGGACATTTAATGTCAAGGTGCTCCTACACCATATCCAAAGGAGAATAGCTGGAATTCTTCGGTTCCAAATTTTTTTGCTTCCCTTTGTTTACCTTGGAATCCCTCTCGCTATTTTTTCACTTCCTAAACTATTTTGGTCAGTCATTGGACTTGTAGGTGGCTTTCTTTGGCTGGTAGAATGACTCTTTTAAAGTCAATGGTTCAGGCTCTCCCTCTTTATCAATGCTTGTTCTCTCTGCTTGTTCCAACTTTGTCAAGGACTTTGAGAGATTTTCTCATCAGTTCCTTTGGTTTGGAAATTTTCTTCATAGGAAATGGAGTTTGATCAAGTGGGAGGCTATTTGTAGGCCAAAGCAGGAAGGGGGGCTTGGCTTACGTCGGACTTATCTGAATGGGTAGGCTTTAGTTGCTAAACTGTATTGGTGGTGGTGTTCACAACAACATCTTTTGTGGGATAAAATTATCACATTTAAATATCTTGGGGTGGTGGAGAGTGTTGAGGTTGCTAGATTTAGCCTGGATGGGAAGTGTTCTATGATCTGGGGTACTCTCAAAAGGGGTGCCAAGCTTGTTAAGAAAGGATTATTTTGGATTTGCAATGGTGGTTAGGATGCTCTTTTCTGGCATGATTCCTGGGATGAGCATCCTCCCATTTTGTCTTCTCATCCTCACCTGCAGGATTTGTGTCAGGTTTTTATGGAGGTGGGTTGGTGTTGTGTGGCTAGTTTTAAATCCCAGCAGACCATGGGTCAAATTTCGATTTCTAGGTGGAAGGATCCTTTGGAGTGGCCCCTAGGGGTGTGGTGGAGGATCGTAAGAAGCTTGCTAAGATTTATTCATATCGTGTTTGCAATTCTCTTCCTAGGAAAGATATGTTGGCTTGGGGTCCTGATCCAAAAGGTAAATTTTTAGTTGCCTCTAGCTATCAAGTTCTAGATAAGTAATTGTTTGGAAGCTCTGAAGTTTCTTAGTGGAAGCATGTTTAGAATGAGTTTGTGTGGTTGCAGTGTAATTTCTTCTCTTGGTTAGTGATTCAAGGCAAGTGTATTACTTGGGATAATCTTTGGAAGAGGGGGTTCTAAGGCCCCTCCATGTGTGTTATGTGTGCTTTAAGCATGATGAATGTTTTCCGCATCTCTTCTTTTAGTGTTCTTTTGCAAAAGATATTTGGCATCTTTGGTGGAATCTTTGGAGCCTGTCCTATTGCCATGTTTCTTATTTGGAAGATTTTTGGAGGAGACAAGGATCCTCTCCTGCTAGGACCCCTTTTCTTAGTATTGCCTAGATCATTGGCCCTAGTTTGATTGTTTGGCATAGTTGGTTGGAGCGTAATAGGCAGATCTTCTTAGATAGGAAATTGCTTATCGGGCAACTTTAGAGGAGAATTTTGGGAGTCCTTCAAGAGACCTTGATTGCGATGTGTGATTTGTCTGTATCGGTTGATCCTATGGAATTGGGAGTGGTTAATGCTATAGGTCTTGCTATGGGGGGCAAGAGAAATGTGAGAAGTGTGTGTCGTGGTCATGGTCGGGAGAAGGTTACTCAAGATGGTTTTTGGTGCCCTCCTACTCTGGGTGAGTTGAAAAATTAATATGGATGGGTCTTCTAGGGGTAATCCTGGGCATGTTGGAGTTGGAGTTATTGGAAAAGATAGCTTGGGGTTGGTGGTTATTTTCTTCTCTATGTATAGAGGTCTGCATTCTAATAATCTCATGGAGACTATTGCTATTATTCTAGTAGTTGAGCATGCGGTTGGCAAATGGATGGCAATGGATTGTTTATGACTTTGATTCCCAAGTTGTCATTGATATGCCAAACAAGCATCATTTGGAGGATGTGAACTAGCAGTTGGCTATGGTAGTCAAGCAAATTGTTTCCTTGTGTTCTACCTTGGAGTACATCATTTGTTGCCATATTCCTCAGGAGTGGAATAAGGTGGTTGATGGTCTGGCTAGGTGGGCTACTAAGAGGATGGGTTCTTGGTATGTGGAGGATTGGGGAAACCTTCTTGGTGATTTGGCCCTTGATCTTAAGGAATGGATTATGGAGGATATGAGATGCTTCTTGGGTATCAATTAATTCTTTTTTTGGTCCCTTGGTGTCTGCTTCTCTTGGATTTGTAATGCTCTTTTGATTCAATAAATTTTTTTACCCTCTGTTTATGAAAAAAAATCAAACCCAAGGGTTTTCACCCTTAGATCAAGAATGAGGACCATGAAAATATAGGATGCAACCACTGCATTAATGAAAGCATGGTTGTCCTTGTCCTTCAATGCTACAAGTACATGGGAATCTATGTCCTTAATATTAGATATTATCTTTTAGGTAGGAGAATCAAATCCAGTAGTTACTTGAGGCCACATCAAATCATTAATGGTGATTTGGGTCATGCAAGGAGGTAGGTGGGAGTGAACAGTGTAAAAGGTGAGAGTTTCAAATTTTGTTGGTTGGGAATACCTTATGAATATTACCAGTTGTCGAGGAATGGGGCTTGAGAGTGAGGCATGTAAGAATGTTAAAATATAAAACTCTAACATATCAAATTGATTATTTCCTATTTTCATACCTTAGCCTACTAAAAATATGGAATGGACTAATATTACATCTAATTGGAAATAATTTTAAAGGGGATATTATAAAGATTGATGAATTTCTACATGTATTTGATGTTGGGTCATTAGAATTGATGATTATGGAAGGTTGTGCATGAGATTTGCATATAGCATATAATAATTTTATGTATTTTTCTTTCATTATCCAAACTCCTTAGACATTTGTAAACATCTTTGTGTTTATGATTGAGTGAAATATTAGTCAAGAAAATCTAGTTACTTATGATTTTATTTTCTCAACAAAATTAAAACTTAATCCACATAAAATAGGCCCATTTCCTCATTAAAAAAAAAATGTTTTATATTTTTTAACTTCTGATTAGAAGGAGATTTTTTTTGGATTAAAACTTGCAAATTATTAATAGAAAATTAAGATTTTTTATTTTTTAATTTTACTTATGAAACTTCATGGATAGTTATGGAACTATAAACCTAGTGATATGTACCTTAGGGATAATTAATTTTCTTTTAGAGATTGATTTTATTTTAGGAGAGTGGAGGTACACTTAGTACTTTACCTAAGTTGTTGAGTGTTCCAAATCACCTAGCAATAGGGTTCATTATTTTACATGGAACTTAGTGGCATTATTAATGGAATTATGACCTAGTGATTAATTATCCATAAAATGTCATGACTTGATAATATAGACCTTGCAGATGTAATTAATTTTTTTGGGAGATTGATTTCATTTTATGAAAGGTGAGGTACACTTATGGGTAAACCCACAATAGTAGGTTACAATTTTTTGCATGAAGAAAAAATAGAAATGCCCATAAGAAAACTTAAAAACGGCTTCGAACGAACGGGCTTCATTCGAACATGCATGGCATCCACCCACTTCAAATGAACCCCCCCTTCTAATAGACACCAACTTGTGCCATATAGGGGTATTCATTAGAACCCCCTTCATTAGAAGGGGGTTCAAATGAACACCCCCTTTTTTGCCCTTGCCCCCTTCCATCTATAATTTTATGTAGATTTTTTGATTTTGAGGCTCAAGTTGAGGATCAAAATGGAATCAACTTGACAAACCCAACTAGAGGATTATAGTCCTTAAATCAAGCTCTCCATCAAGTATAGTTTTAATATATTTTGGTTTTATTATACATTTTTTTTAGTTTAATTAAACATAGGTTTTCACTGAAACTCAAGTTCTATGTTCTACACATGTGGAAAAGTAGTAGATTATAATTTATTTTTTTTTAAAATATCCTTTTGTTGTTGATGTCCTTGTTCCAAAAAAAATTTGAAATCAGATACGTACAGGGAAATTTATGCTCTTTATAGTATACCTATGTCTAAATTGTAATTGGTTTAACTTCAAAATTTAATTAAAAAAATCAATAAAAAACTATCAAACCAAATGCATTCTTTATATATCGTAGTTACAAATCTAAATTTGAAAAATAAAAAAAATTTGTGTGTTATAGTACACATCACTCTTTAAAAATGGTGTTTATTGCTAAAAACTAGTTATCAAAGGAGATGGAAAAAAAATGCAATTTGATTCCAAAATTTTTGAAAAAATTATATGTGGAATTTACAGACAAAATGCCAAAAATCACTAGTTTGCATCATCTTCAAATTCCTCACGGTTTAGCAACTATAAGTGTTTGAAAGTGAAGATTTGGTTCAAAATGTTCATTTCAATGTCAAGTTTGGCCAAAAAGTGTAACCCACTATTATGGGATCACCCTTATGCTTTACCAAATTTATTGAGTTTGTCAAATCACTCATTAATAGGGTCCACTAGTTTGCACAAACCTTAGTATCCCTTTAATGATTGTATTTACTTTCATGAATATTTTTTAGTGCTCATTTATTTTGAAATATGTACTTATTTAGGATTCACATGCATCTCAAAGTGGGGGGAAAATGAAATGGTGAAATTTACATGCCCACATGTGTCAATTCTCATTTACTCTTCCTAACACACATCCATAATGTGCATGTCCTTATCCCTATTCTATCCAAATTTATTCTCACATATTTCCATCAATTATTAGCTTGGATTTTCATATGAACTTATCCCTTTCCCTTAGTCCTAAGTTATTCCTATAGAGGATTTTATAATACAAAATTGGCTTGAAAAATAAAATTTATATTCAACTTCCACACTTTCTTTGTAATCTTTGGTGACTAAGTTGGGACATGTTTGTGCAAAAAATTAAATGATGATGAAACACATTAACATATTTATTTTTTAATTTCTTTTACTAATGTTTCTATTTTCCATATATACTTATGTATTGATATTTCTTTCTAACTTTTGATCTATTTATCAAAATTAAAAAAAAATGTATGTTTCATTTTTTACACATAAGAAAATAAATATTTTATTATTATTGTGCAAGTTATGTGTGATTCACATTGAATGACACACACACACATATTCAATAAAAAATTACAAAAAATACACATTTTTTAGTACTCACTCTAAGTTATATTTCCATCAACTAGTTCCTAAAAATACTAAATGCAACAAAAATAATAGAGAGGATGCACACCGAACACTGTGTTATGTTTTAGTGAAAAAAATAAGAACACTTTTGTGTGCGTGCAACATCTTACCTTATTAATCTTATTTGGGTGATCCCACAATACTGGTTTACAATTTTTGGCCAAATTGGACACTGAACTGATTTTTTCTAACTAAATCTTCATTTTCGAGCACCTATAGCGGCTAAACCATGAAAAATTTGAAGATGATGCAAACTAGTGATTTGTGACATTTTTTCTGTAAATTTTAAATATATTTTTTTTATTTTTTTTAGAATCAGATTGCACTTCTTTTTCCATCTTCTTTTAAAACTAGTTTTTTTAGTAAACAACATTTTTAAAGATTGATGCTCATCGTATACAACCTAACTTTTTTTCCATGAAGGATAAAATTCTATTTTTTTTCAAATTTAGATTTGTAATTACGATATCTAGTGCTTCCAATTGGTTTCATAGTTTTTTATTGAATATTTTTTCATTAATCAAGTTTCAAAGTCAAACCAATTACAATTCAGACATAAGCGGACCGTATGCAACATAACTCTTTTTGTATGTATCGATTTTTTTTTTTTTTGTTGGATCAAGGACTTCAATATCTAGTGCACTCATATTTTTCAATTTTTTTATAATCTGCTATTTTTCCACATGTGCAGAACAAAAAGCTTGATTTTCAGTGAAAAACCTATGTTTAATAAAACTAGAAAAACAAATACGTAATAAAACTATTTAACATATAAAAATATATTCGTTGGATAGCTCGTTCCGAGTTCCGAGGACTACCATCATTCAGTTGGGTCTGTGAAGTCTCCTCCATTTTCATCCTCAACTCGAAGTTCGAAGGGAAAAATTCCAGAGTTTTTTGGTGCCAGAAGGGGAGAAGGGGGGGAAAGGGGGGTTTCGAGCGAACCCTGGTTCAAGCGAACCTCCCTTGGAGGTTCACTCAAACCAGGGTTTGCTCGAACTAGGGTTCAAGTGAAACCCCTTTCCACAATCCTTCCCTTTGTTTTTTTCCTTGGGAAATGTGATACCCAACATTTAATGGGTTCGCTCAAAACGAGGTTCTAGTGAACCCTCTTTTGGTTCGCTTGAACCTGATGTTCATTTGAACCCCCAAAAACCAATTTTTTTTGTATAGGGGCATTTTTTGCAACTTTTCCTTCCTCACTAGAACTGTAAACTAGTTTTGTGGAATTACCCATCTATTTTTTTAAAATTTAAGTAGTTTTTAAACTAAATTCAAATTACTACAATTCTTCCTTTCGTTGTATCTTCAAATTTTGAGTGCATACATCTCAAATTACTAGTACAAATTCAAGTTTAATTGATTATTTTAAAAGAAATTATCACTATTGACCCTCTTTTGTATACCATTTTTATACACTTACCCTTATTTGCATTACTCAATTAGTTTAGATTGACTTTTCCTTACAATTACACTTACTAATGTTTGAAAAGTTACCAACCACACCAGCATGGAGAATGTGTAGAATGACTTTTCCTTACAATTACACTTACGAATGTTTGAAAAGTTACCAACCACACCAGCATGGAGAATGTGTAGAATGTTGACTTCAAGGCATAAAACACAAAGGTTCCTAGCTTAGACCCTAAGCGATATATTAATGTAGTAATTTAAAAAAAAAAAAGAAAAATCAAGTAAAAAATTTTAATCACTGCAATGATGAAAATTGCGTCCAATGAAATATTTTTGTATCACTGCCAACAATAATTTATTAGATTTAGAAATTGGAAATTTTCATTCTGATTAACACAGATGAACAAGCTATAAAAAATAGGATGATAGGTTCTTTGGGTGATTGAGATTTTTCTACCACAGAATTCAGGATATCTACCTACAGTTTCACACTGTACTACCCAACTGCATTGTCATATCACAAACACTAACAGCAGACATTGAACATTTCAACAACATTATTCAAAGCTCGGTGAGCTGTAGTGAACGGTGGAATTGTACTGTAATTCAAAGGTACCCATGGAAGAACTCTTGGACTGTAGTGTATCGAATCTCTGGATAAAGCTCGCAAACTTCCACGTCGTTGGGCTCTTCGAGTTTAAAATTGTATTGACATCCATTGATGAATATATCATGTGTCAGGGAAGCCACTATGCTCTCTGGAATGTTGTTAGCTGCACAGAGAAAACCCAAAAAACAAATGAACCCACTGTAGATTATCAAACAAATGTGTACGCCAGATTGGTTGTTTATGGAATTTTCATTTTTGTACAATCTGATCTCTATCCCTCCAGATTTTTTATTCTACTAGCATTAATGGTTATGGTGGTACAGATTCAAACTCCGCACAATTCTTTGTACATACAATTAAACTCACGACATAACTCAACACGGCAACTTCTATGCCCAACTGTCGAAAATTTATTGGTACACTGTGCATCCAGTTAACTCAAAGGAAATAATATGGACTATTTGGCATGGTAATATACCTTCGGCTAAGGCCAAGAGATGTTGTTCTGAGATACAAACCCGAGGAAGAGTTTTTCCAATCTTCTTCTCCCAAATTGCTGCAAGCTCATTAAGTGTGAGGAAATTCGTGGGTGGTCTGAAATGCACACTTTTGTTAACAGTCCGGACATCCTCTACAGTCTTTATGGTGTATTTGCCAATGTCTTCCCCAGTCACAAAATATGCTGTTATTAACAATCCATAAATTAACAAGATCAGAGACTAGCAATCTATCAGTCAAGACAAAAAAATGATATTATTATGTATCCATGTCTACACTCCATTATTTAACATCTTACCCTTAATGTTTCCATCTCCATAGATTTCAAACTGGTCTTGGGGAGGAGGAAGCTCAGAGGGATGGGTATGATAAAAGTAAGGCCACCCAGCAATGGAATTGCAGCAGATGTAAGTGTATGGAATGTTAGCTGCCTCTACTGCCCTCCTAACAAATCTCTTTTCTTTGTAAAAGCTTAGCCCTGGCTCCACTGGATTTGCTCTTTCTATATCATGCCCAAATTCTGAAGGAAGAAACCTCTGCATCAAAGTCATTCAACAATTCTTGAGTCAATTACAGCTAATAGGTGCATTAAGAGAAATAGTTTTCGGGTCCTAGTCCTGACCTTAACCGTGCCAATTTCTTTAATGGCATCTACAATCTTAAGCTGATCTGTAAGTTGAGATCCGCCTACAATAGAAATAACAACATCAATGCCTTGCATGGCCTTTACCATTGACTTATGATCGCTTAAATCTCCCTGCAGAGCACCCATTATAACAAACATATAAGTTAATGAAACCCATTACAGATTGTATAAGACCCATTACAGCACACAGAGACATTAATGAAACCCATTTCAAAATGTACAATACCCATTACAACACACATTTACAATTATGAGACAACCAAATTAGGTCTGTTAACATGGAGATTGACTGAACAACCCTTCTGAATATAATTTCTAAATACCCAACTTTACAACAAGACAGTCAAACATGATTGACTGTAAGCTGGCCGTTCTATAACAATAAAGCAAACACCTGCAGTAATAATTACCATGGATTAACCAGCAAAGCTTAATCATATATTCTAAACCCATATAGTCAAATCAAAATAATCTATACCCTCTATAAAAGCAATATTCTAAACTAGTATATACACTTTACGATCTCATGCATATCACTCTGGCCTAGACTACAAAACAGAATTTCTGACATACATAGACAATGTTAACACCAGAATCTTTCAATTCATGGAGGCACTGTGCTTTGGCAGCATCAAAGGCAGTCGTGGGTCGAATAAGAGCATAAGTAGGATGACCTGCAGCTACAGCTGCAAGAGCAACAAAGCGACCAATATAACCAGTGGCTCCAATCACCAGTATTTTACTAGTACTAATACTTATCCCTTCCTTCACAATATGGTCATATGAAGCAGTCTCACAAATGGAGGCCATGGTTGAGACTGAATTTTCCTCCAATATTTGAGTATGTCGACAGAGATCGAAAGAATGAGGGAATGCAGCAGCACTTGCAGCCATTTTTTTTCCAACTCTTGCCCAACGGCCAACAGAGGAAGTTTGATAGGATGGAACTCCTCTTAACCAAAGGCCAGCAGAGCAATTTTGAGTAAATACGTTGGTGTGGGCAAAGCAGGCAAACACGCAATACTTATATTGTAGAATTAGATTGCTCCAAGAAAATTTCTCAACATTTCTCCTATCATGATTTAGACGATCTGAATATAACGCACATGGTTTGCTGTTGATCGACAGCTAGACTTCACCTTTTTCTCATTTAAAAAAAAAGAGTATTAAATGTTCATAGTGATTTCAGCACTGGCCCTGAAAGCATAGACCTTAATTTTTATTTTTATTTTTAAATTAGAATTGAAATTGAGAACGTGATAAATATTTTTTGTATATTTGAGTTTTCCTTCATTGGAACAAATTGTTTATTAGGAAGTCATTACTATAAATGAATCCATGAAGTGAATGTTTTTCTTTTTGGTTAATCATGGAATCAGGTTCAAACATATTTTAATATTTTGTATACTTCTTTATTATTGGAGATGCTTATTGACCTATCATTATAGTTAAAGTATTTTTCTAATTGTCTCAAGGTTGTATTATAATTGGACAAAATGTAATTATATTAATTGCATTTAGTTTTCAAAACTATCCTAAATTATTTCTTGGGTTTAAGTAATAAAGTATTATTAATAAAGGTTTTAGTAATTAATTAAAAATAAATAATCGTAATAAATGAATATTGAGAAATTAAATAAGATGGATTGGATATTTAGTTATTAGGATTATGATAAAGAACAATATTTGATTTAGTGCAAATATAATCATTTTAATATAGAAAATAGATATTTTTGGTGTGTTGACAATCTTCAAATTATGACAATCTCATAATTTTATGTCAAATATACACTTGTATAATTGGGCATGTACTTTATGAAAATGTCATGATGCATGAAACTACTATGTAATCCACAAGATCCAATGACTATGGATTTTTGTAACTTATGCCACCTCAAATTTATAAGAATTAAGAGAATCTAGGAGATAAAAGACAAGCACAAATGAACAATGTAACAATTGTATTTAGATGACTGAAATTACATTGAGTACAAAGCCTTGCATATATAGGCGAGGATGATGCAATCCACAAGATCTGATGATTACAAATTGTTGTAATTTATGTCACCTCAAATTTATAAGAATTAAGAGAATCTAGAAGATCAAAGACAAGCATAAATGAACAATGTAACAATTATATTTAGATGACCCAAATTACACTGAGTACAAAGCCTTGCATATATAAGCAAGGTGGATTGACAAGTGCCCAATAATGTGGCACAATTGAGTAGAAAAGTGTCGTACAAGTGTCAACCTTAGGAACACTTGGAGTGTGCAAACCAACAACCTCTATGACCAAGCCATCAACTTTGTATTCCAAGTGTTGAGTGACCTTTGAGGTGAGATGGAAAGTTTTCCAACCTCAAAAAGGTAGCACATGAGGTTTAACAAATAACTTGGTAACCTCTAGAGACTTAAAGGTTGCACATTCGATTAGACAATATGTTGTCTAGCCTCATCAATCTAAGTATGCTTGAGTATTGTGAATGGATAAATTATTCATTCTAACACCTCCCCTTAAGTCATACTTGGGGAGATCACAAAAGTGAAAATAGATAGAAATGGGTCTTGTCTATGAGGCCATGTTAGGTACCCATGTATAAACTTTCTCATAAAGTGGAGTAAAAGAAAAAACCCAATGGGAATAAAACTCCTCTCCAAAAGAGAAAGAGAAGGATTTAAGACCTTCTAAAAATATGTCCCTTGATGATAGGAACATGATGGCAAAGAACTCTTGAAGCATGTAGAAGTTGTAAACTTTGATGATGATGAATTGGTGTCTACTGGAATCAACGAATCTCCAAGAAATGTGGATCACGATGGGAGGGGCAAATAACTACATGAGTGAACATATGAACACTACTCAACCAATGTTCACAAAGTCAATCAAACTCTATGAAGTCAAAAATAAAGATAGTACTATGATTAGGAGTACTAGAATCTCAAAATGTGATCCATTGAAATAATCCCCCATACGAGAGATCAAGATAGAAGGTTCATGAGGCCTCCCAAAAAGAAGATTCCTCCATTTCTTAATTGAAAGAAGCAATAGCATAACACATCATATAGTTCCCCCCTAATGTTAAGAGAATATAAGTAGAAATAACTGAAATTGAGAGTGTGCAAGGAATGTAGAGATGTACAAGAAACTTAGAAAGGGTGTGCTCCAAGGCACACTCACATGAGGTAAGAATCACGAGGAGACATTGTTGTGATGTTAAATCATGAGGATCCACAACTATTATGTCAATTTAAGGCTCTACACAAGCCCCCATTACACTTAATAATTCAGTGTATGTACAAAATTTTCTAAATTCCCTCCATATGGAACACACATTCAATTTTGTGAAAAATTTAGTGAAACTTGACCTCTTTGTATCTATCAGGGATGGTGCAAAGTGTATGATTTTTGGATTCTTGGGTGTGTTGATGTTGATTTTTTTTAACTTTTCCACCAACACTGGGGATTTCTCTTGACTTGTGGGTAGTAGGTCCAACCTTCCATCCTTGGGTTCCTTAGAGAGGTTTTCACCTTTGGATACACCCTTTATCTTGTATTTTTCTATGTCTAAAGGAGTCTTTCGATTCTCACCTAAAGACTTTTTCTTTTTTTTTTTGCAACTGGAAAGTGGCATCAACTCCCCATAGTATGCAGTAGTGTTGAGGTTTATAGTGAAACTAACCTTGTGATGCCCATTAGGTATACCTTCTATAAGTCCCATGAACTCATCGATTGCTTCATTATTTTCAAAGATGTCCAAGCTCAGTGGACCTTGTTGGTCCCAACCAATTAATTGGGGATAAACTAATGGCATGTTATCATTGTTGTTATCAAAGCTTAAGGATGAAACATAAAGGGTAAAGATTGAAAAACCATTGAGGTCCCCAAAGGTATCTATCTAGTTTTGGCCTTCAGTAGTTTGAGCGTTAGGGGATTCAGGTTTGGTACTATTCCTAGAAGTTTCGACAACATTAGAGGCATTAGCGGCTTTCTTCAAAGATACCTTAGTACTAGGATTGTTCACTTTTAGTGGTTGCTATCCCAATCCTTTGTTTCTCGACCATTTTCTCATTAGTATAGGTTCAATTATTCCTTATTTTTGTGCTGCAAGGACACTATAACCATTGTAGCCCTCTTTTATGATGTCAAAATCCTTTTCCATACTTTTCAATAGGGATTTTGGTATGTATCTCATTCTCTTCATCTATGTAAATCCATTTCAAGAGGTCTTCATTGATACATTCTTTCCCTAGCTCACCCCACTTGATGAAGGTTATAGACGGGTGATACTTAATTATTACTTTGGGATCATTATTGATGTGATGTGGTTTACCATAGTTTTTTGGTGCATCTAGTAGCTTTTCCACACAAAACAAGCTTTCAATGTTGTACTCTCCACATCCATAATCCTAGACAGGTGGACCTTGCTTTTAAGGAATATCTTAGATAAAGTTGAGGTTTCTGATAAAGAAGTAGGGTCAATATAGTGTGATGAGGAGGTGGTAAGCGAGCCTTCCCTATGACTAGGTACTTGATGTTCAAGGGTACCCTTCAAGTTTTTGCAATATTGAAATGGGTTGGGATCACCAAAAATAGTAATTTATGTGTCATTATGACGAGGGAGCAAACCCGAGACACAAAATAACACTCAAAAAATAGAGAATAATATTTTATTCAAAAATATGGAACTCTTACATGCAGAGGATCTCAAATCCTCGAGCTTTGTGATACATGCAAATTACAGACTTACAGAAAATTACCCAGATTCCCCTTTCGTAGCATGCGAACTCTTTTCCCCAAAAAGTTCTCCAAAAATCAGAAACTAGCCCATAAATAGCCCCTTTTCAGTTTGGAGCCAAAAACAAAATTTGAGATAAGAGTTTTGGCAGTTAGGCACCAAAAATTACAATTTGAAATTCAAACATTGAGTCCTAATTCAAAAATTGGCAATTTTCCAAAAATGGACCAGCTTATGGAAGCCATAACTTTTGATCCAGGACTCTATTTTTTGAACTGTTTGCACCATCGGAAAGGTCTCGGAGTGAAGAACGCGCTAAGAACCCGCTCCATCGGTTATGACAATTTCTGGACCTATACGAGACCGTTTAGTGCCTCAAACTGGACTCAGAAGGTTTTTCAGGGCAAAAAGCAGAAACTGGAACTTGAATAACTTTCAAATTGTGAATGATCTTGACCTGATTCTTTCGCCAAAGTGCTTATTTTTCCATCATGAACCTTCCCATAAACTTTTGTCTTCCCACGCCTTAAAATTCACACCTGCTAAAAATAGCAGTTGAGCAGAAAAAGCAGAAAAGCAGTTCTGAAAGTTGGAAACTCTTATTCGACGAAAAGGGTATCCAAAAATGCAAAAGCATCTACAAAAAGCAAACAAAAGGAACATAAATGGAAATCATCTTTTTGGGTGATGCAAGATTGCCCTCACACCATTGGATGCTCCTGCATCACATTATATAGAAACTTCAAACATTGGTGATAAGTTGATGGGATAGCCTTCATGGCATGAATCCATGGGCATCCAAGTAGAAGGTTATAAGGAAAGTTTGAGCTAAAACTTGAAACACCGTGTCTTGTACAAAAGGACACACTTTGATTGGAAGAATGATAACACCCTTGGAAGAGAATTTGGTATCCTCATATCACAATTATTTTTGAATCATCGATATAAGACATAGATAATCCCATGATAGTAACTAGTTTCAAAGTACATATATTCAACCCAAATCCACCATCTATCAGAACTAGTATGATTTTATGTTTGTTAATGTATACTTTAAGGTGTAAAGGTTCATTGTGATTAGGCTTCTTCAAAATATAATCATGCTTAGTGAATGTTATGTGATGAGTGGTAGCTAAGAACTCTACCATGGCCTAAAATGAATTTATGTTTAGATTAGTTGGAACAAAAGAATCATGTAATGCTTTATCTAGAATTTCCTTATGCTCAAGAGATGTGTGTAGCAACTTGAGAATTAAAATTTGAGTAGGAATTTTCCCTAGATGATCGAGTAAGTTATATTCTCATGTTGGTTGTGTCTTAGAAGGGGCTCCTTGCAGAGTCACCTTCGATCATTGACTAGTAACCACAAATTCAATATTTTAATTCTGTATAGTGATAGTAGATATGTTGTGATTAGATTGTTAGATATTGTTTGTCGTGTACTCATAAGCAACACTAATATAATTGGCTTGGTCTTTACCGCCTATTCTAGAACTATAGGCTTCTCTCGACCCATGAGTCTGTAAAGGATCCTTATAGATCATGTGATCTGAGTTTGAGGATCCTAGTTGGTTGTCTATTTGAATATCTCTAGGTGCTCTATGTTATCTTGGATGATATTTTTAAGTTTAAAGTAAGCAAATGTTTTATGTCCTTTTATTTTGTGGTAATCACAGAAGTCATTATCATTCCAACAGGATGGTTGAAATGGTCCTGGTTCATAATGTTTGATTGTGAGTAATTGGATAACATTGTTTTATACCAATTTCTTCAAAACTGACTCAATTAGTTCCCCTAGGAGTGTTTATTTTTGTCTTGGTTGGGTAGCCCTTGGAGGACCACATGGTGTTGTTTTTTGAACCACATTTGTGGTTTTCTCCTTTTATGGACGGTTATTGTTGTTCGTTGATGTGGGTCCTTTCAAACTAATCATATGATGTGCTTTGTTAATGACCTTAACATCTACAACAACGTCAATTGTCACGTTTTTATTTCACAATTGAATTTTATTCTTTTCATTAGAATTGTGATATAATAGCTATTCTCCTTAAATATTTTAACAAGACCTTTGCCAATAAATGCTTTCTTGATGGAGAGGACTTTTTTTATGATCTCCTTGAACATGTTTGAATAGTCAATTTGTAGGCAAAACATCACCTCCTTTTTGAGGTTCTCCATTAATATCTATAGCAATTGTTTTTCTTGTATATGACCAAAAGAATTACTAGGCAAGATTCTCCATCTTTACAAGAATGATGCAAATGTCTCACCATCCTTTTTCTTTTCGGCACACAGGTTAATAATGTTAATATTGTTTGATATGTTATAGGAGAAGTTTGATATGAACATATCCATTAATTCACTCCATGTTCGTATGCCTAGAGGTAAATGTGTGAACCATTCAAGGGTTTGGCCTCCCAAACTCTATGGAAAAGGTCTCATAAGTTAGGTGTGTTCAAAAGCCACATCTAAGTCTGTCTATGAAACTCTCGTATATGTTCGATAGGTTATCCCTTTCCTTTATACTTGTCAAACTTAGGAATGATGAAATTTATGGGAAAGGGGGGCATGTAAATGCTATTGTCAAAAGGGTAAGTAAATAAGTCCTCCATTCAGCAGGTTTTCTTATTTCTAGTGATCTACATGTTTGACATCTATTGTTGCAACATTTGTAATTGTTGAGCTATCAGATCCATAAGAAATGGTGTCGCTAGAGCTATGTTTGGTTGGATATATTGTGTGGAACCTTACAAGGGGAACTTACCAAATGGATTGGTGTTATACTATGGAGTGGAAGTGTATCCATGCACATTTTGACTTTTTATACCAAAATGGTGTTGCTGCATGGGTGGGATGTGTTGTTGAAATTATGATGCGAACATGGGATTTGGATTGAATTGTGGTGGTGGTTGATTAAAACAATATGTGAATGTGGATCTAGGATTATCTAGTTGTTTTTGTGGGGGTTGAGTGTTTTGACTTGCTCTAAAAAAGGATCTAGTCCCTTTTGGAGGTATGTTTACATTTTGCGAAGTGGACATTATGTTCACTTGTCCTAAAAAATGAAGGGATGGTCTGTATTTTATTTGGTGTGATTTGTTGTGTGGAATTCTGAGTTTTAGTTGTATTTTTTTGTGGTGTTATAGTATGAGAGTTGGAAGCAAATGGATATGTTGTTTGTTTTCCAAATATTGGTGTTGGTGGGATGTTAACAGTTGTTATAAAGTGTGACATTTGACTATGTGGCAAGCCTATTTTCAATTGTTGTGATGGTGTGGTAGGTGTTGGTGGTGTTCAATGAATGACACCTTGTCCTTGTGACATTGTGCTTTCTTCCTCCATGATTGTGGATATGTCAAAGTCAATTGGAAGTCGAGATCCACTTTGTGCAAGTTGGAAGAAATATTTATTAGGATCTGATGATACTAATTCATTTATGATATGCAAGATCCTAGGATCTTGTGATCTATTTTATATTTCTTTGGGTGTTATCCCTTGTTCTACCTCACGTAAGGTATAATTGTCGAATGGAGGTAGACTTTGAGACTGTGAGTTTTCCTAATCATGGAAGGTTTCCCCAAAGTGCATGTCACTTGTGGGATGGTATATACATGATCAGATGTAGACTACAACAATTTTTGTTTTCCTTGCAAACGTGTGACAACCATAAAAAAAATTGTTTTGATTTTTTGATTTTTAGGATATTGTGATATTTTTGGTATTTTTGATGTTTTAGGACGAATGCAAACTATTATGAAGGTTAACTATGTTCTTTTTATTTTCTGATAAGATTTTTTAAGTGTAAGATACTTTAGATTTTTTGACTTGTGATCCTTATAGGAGATTACTTGACAAATTTACTAGATGGGTTAATGAGACCTAATGAAAATATTAAACTTCAAGGAAGGAAAAATGATGGTGTTTTGATAAAAAAAGTTTAGTTTCAACTAGAATTGTGAGTTGAACTCCTAATTTTGTTGATGGGATAAGTTTTGAAAGAACGAGGTTTGAATATTTTTAAAATATGGCCCTAGAATAGGGCTGATGCAAGAAGTTGGGTACACAAAAAGCTCAAAAAGTGGAAATGTTTTTGCTATTTTTAAGAATTTGTCACACTTGGAATGAAAATTTGAGGCACTTACATAATGAATCTTAAAAAAAGTTAGTAATATGAAATCTAGCATTTTGGATATAGTTTCCAAATATGTAAATTATTAAAATACCCAGATTATAGAAATTAAATTTTGATAGGGATCTATAAAAACCACTTTTTAAAAGTCCCTATTTTTTTACCATACCAAGCAGGTGTACGGACAACACTTTTTGACCCAAATAAAATTAGTTTGCTAATTCCTTTTGGGAAAAGAGAGCTAACAACATGAAGTTTGATGTGGATATTTTTTTGGTAATTTTTGGTTGAATATTTTTTTTTAATTAAATTTTTATTGGCCTTAATTGATGTTTTTTAAAATCAACATGTACAGACAACATAATTGGACTTAAAAAAATATTATTTGACTCTTTTTTTTTCTTTGTGTAGAGAATTGTCTAAAGTTTGATGCCATATAAATTTTTTAACAAGAAACTTAACCAATAAAAAGTTATTAAAAAACCAAAAAAACCTGATATTTCAAGTTTAAGGACTAGTTTGTTTAAAAATTAATTAAAAAAATAGAAAACATAATCCAATCTTAACAAAATTTATATATTTAGAAAGTAGTCATTGTGTTCTCTAATGGGTTTTAATTTTATAGATTCGTTCAGAAAAAAAGTCCATCAGCTATGTTGTCAAAGTTGGACATTCTTCTTCAATCTGCTTTAGTTTTTTAGTTGCAGGTCAAAGGCTAAGGCTCAGATTGCCAAGCCTTTCCCAAGCCTAAAACCAAGGTTGGATGTGGTGTGGAAATTCAATTTTTAAATAACGTGTATGCGTTACAGAAATGCGTACGCGTTATTCAAATGAAATGCGTACGCGTTATTCAAATGAAACGTGTATGCATTTCATAACGCATACGTGTTACCCATTGACCCGTTTATTTTAAAAAAATAAATACATTCGCAAAACGCGTACGCGTTTCGAGTGTGGAAATTCAATTTTTAAATAATGCGTACGCATTATAGAAACGCGTATGCATTATTCAAATGAAACATGTACACGTTTCATAATGCATATGCGTTACCCATTGACCCATTTATTTTAAAAAAATAAATACCTTCGCAAAACACATACGCGTTTTGAAACGCGTATGCATTTTTGGTTCGCATACCCGTAGCTGAGCGCGTACGCATTCGGATTCTGGCTCAGGTACCCGATCTGTAACGCGTACACATTTTTTAGATAACGCGTATGCATTTCCTTCGAAACTTTTTGTTTTGTCTAAAATTTCCCCTCTTCGTGTACTCAACTTCTTTCTTTTAACCAATAACAACTAAATTTTATTTGGTTTTCTAATTTCAAGATGCTAAGATGAGATTTCTAGGACTTGATATGACACTAAAGATGCAAGTTTAAACCTAGGAAAATTGGAAAGTTTGCTAAAAATGTAGGATAAAGAAAATGATTCTATTTAGACACAATTTGCTAATTTTAACCTCTGCAAGTTTTTGACTTTGTTAAATTTTTTACTACAAATGAGGTGCAAAATAAGACAAATGCATCACAGGAAGAGACATATGTGGCTTTCTAATAGATAGATGTGTAGTTGGTGCTAATGGATGTGTCACACTATTCTTGTGTTGTAGATACATAGTTGCAGTGCATAGGCTAATAGTTGCAATCCATTGGCTTTTAGTCAAAAAGTAGTTCCCTAATAGACCCTCTGACCATGATGTTTTCAATTTTATGATTTTAAATAGTTTGTAAACACACCAAAGAGAATATTTTGTTGTGACTCTTCAATTTTTTTGGTGAAATATTAAGAGCCAAAGCCCCAATGGTTTTATTGGTAATAATTGACCAAAAGCATGTAGAATACAATCATAACTTAATAATTCAATTAAGGTTTGTAAAATTACCATAGGCCCACCTCACATTAATGTGATAAATACTTAGAAAGATTAGATAACTGAACAATTGGGATAATTGTTCTATACCTTTCTATACAATAGTGGATAGTAGACACTCACTGATATAGGATCATCAAATGAAATCGTGCAAGCACACCATCTTTCTCTTCCTAAGAGGCTATATCTAGCAACCCAAAAAGACTCTATCTTGACTCAAGAGAGGGCATGGTGAGTAACTTCACATGTTGATCTTGTCGCATTGAACCACTTATAAGCTATGACCAATTAGTACTTTAGGCTTCTAAAATAATGGTTTGTAGTGGAGGAACCCCTAAGAACACCACAACATACACCATCTACCAAGACCAAAGTCTCTAATTTCATGCTTAGAATCACCTAAGACCACTAAGGAATGCTTTGCATGGTACAAGTGGATAGAGCTCAACTTTCATTTATTGTCCCTTTATATAGCCTGTCAGCAATACATGCTTAAGGTAGAGACCTAGGGTGTACGCTTGAGTAAGCCTCCAACTGAAAATAAAAAGGGAAAGCTTAATTGTTGCTATTTCTCATCATCCATGATTCACATGTAGTGCAAGGGGAGATGATGCATATACAAAACACTTTCAGTGACAAGACTAACTCACATGCATGCAATTTCACAAGGCACGGTAGACAATAGTTCTTTTTAGAGTACTCCAATGTAAATGTGAGTTTAGTTTTATCCAAAATTTAAAATGCACTTTTTCTTTTTCATTTTTAAAACCCAAATTGAAATATGATAGTTGTAGGAAAATTTTAATGCAACAAACAAAATGTTCAAGTTGTGCATTCTTTTTAATGCACCAAAATCAAATGGTCAAGATAGGGTTCTTTTTAATGCACCAAGATCAAATGGTCAAGATGGGATTCTTTTTAATGCACCAAAATAAAATGTTTAAGAATTCTTCCAAATGATCGCCACAAAGCTGAAAATCATATGTCAGTAGTAGAAAACCTCTATCCTACTAAAATCAAAATGCAAAAAAATAGAAATCAAAATTTTATACCTTCTTTTTGTTTGCAGTCTAATGCGGTGCAAGACTAATCAGTTGCAATGAAAAAATTGATGATTATGATGCACGAAATGACAATTGCAATGCATAGATTGATGATTGTGGTGCATTAAATGATGACTCCAGTGTGCGAAATAATGATTATGGTGCATGAAATAATGACCGTAGTTCATAAAATCAGGACCTACAAAGACATAAATCATCCAAAAAGTATAAACCAATAATCTAGATAAGAGGAATTTACAGTTAGATTGTCAAAAAAATAAACACAAACCTAAGAGCATGATGATCATTCATAGTAATTGTTAGAAAAAATCAAAAACTTATAAACCACAGTAAGGTGCAATGTACGACATGATGAATGCAACTCAAAAAATTCAAATGCGTCACACTAGCACAAATATCAAGGTGACTCCAAATCTTCTAGATATGTTTTAGACCCTAATGATTGTGTTGTTTCTCCCAATGATAGAAATGCACATTAGAATGAATGCAATGGACTTCCTATCACTTAAAATTTCTAAAATTTCTTACAAAAACCTATTAATTCATGTTGAGTTCACCAATTTTCAATTGAAAATTTGAGATTAATCATAAAAGGGGTAATGAATTAACATAGTAACCACAAAACTGCTATTCAAAACCAAAACACAATCTAAATTGTCCAATGGAGTACAATCAACACAAAGAACTAAATTAATGAAACATTGCAATTACCTTCATCATGTCAATGTGATTTACCTACATTGTTCTCCTTTTCTTTTCTTTGCTCTTAGATTATGTATGTACTTCTTTGCTTCAAGCCCAAGTGTGTGAATGAGATCAATGTAACAAAACATTAAAGTTTGTGGTTGGCCATCAAAGAGATATGAGGGTTGCCTTTATAGAAATGTTTGACTTGAATAAATGATCTAGATTAAGAGGTGAATGATCAAGATCAAGGATCAAGAATCCTTGAGATGAATTGATTGGGGATTTAACTGACTACAACTGACTATAGGATTTTAGTTAACTATTTTCATGAGGAATTGATTGAACAGTGTAAGATTTGGCTATGGAGATCTAGCCACCCAAGATATAAAGGCATGTTGAAAGCACACGATACTCATAAGATCAATATGACAAGAATAAACTATATTCCTATCAATGAATGCAAAAAGAATTGATGTACAATGTGAGAGAGACCCTTGGTTATATAGCCAAGATGAGACCTAAGATGTCATAAGATTATGAAAAATGTCTTAATCTTATGACATGAGACAACTTATCACAACTACCTAGGTCACATGTGTTACAAGTCAAAAGATAAGATAACAACTAATGGCAACTAACACCTTCTAGAAAGAATCTTAGGACCTAAGTAAACTTAACATCTGAATATGTCCCCTAAGTCCCTAGTAAGTGAAATAACTAGGTACACGATATTTATTCACACCAACAAATAGTTAAGGGATTTGATTGCTTTGCTAACTCACACTAAGTGGGAGTGAACTGATTTAATTGATCAATGAAGTGGAATTGATAATATAGTTGATTGAGAGAAAGTGTTCGTTAAGATTGAGGGAATTATGTGTGAGATAATAATTAATTATTTGAGGAATGTGCAAGTGAGGATTAATTAATAAATAAAATCTTTATTTATTAATAGTGAATGGATAATGTTGAGATTAAAAGGGATAATTAAATAATTTATTAATTATTTAATCTTAGAAGTGTGAATGCAGTCAATTAAATAACTAAAGTAATTATTTAAATCTTCGAACTATGGTTGTTAGTTAAACAATTTATAATAATTATTTAATTAAGAATAAAGGAATAAGTTAAAAGACATAATTACATAAATGAGATTTGTTTAATTAATTAGATGGAATAATGGTAATTAGGGCATAATTAAATACATAAAATTTATTTAATTAATCAAGATTGGTGAATTAAAATGAATTAGTTAAACAACATAAAGTCACTTAATTAATAGTAGAATATGATATTTGATAATAATAAAATAACGAAATATTATTTAATTAGTAGGGGAAAGATGAATATTCATGATTGGAGAAATGTGGAGTTAAATATCCATTTTTATTGAATTTACCCCAAAATAAGAGCTATGGTGTCTTCTAGACTATTTATTCAAATTTTCAAGAAATATCTATGGTTGGAGAAATGTAGAGTTAAATTTCCACTTTTATTGAATTTATCTCAAAACAGGAGCTAAGATATCTCATAAGATGTCAATTTAACAATTTTGGGTAAAATAGTTTGTTTATATATATATATATATATAAAATCCACATTCTTTCAACCTAATTTATTTAAGTTACATAGGAAAAAGTGAATGAGATTTAAAAATGTAGTAAATACACTAAAATAACTTTCAAGTAGATAAAAATAAATATATATTATTATAATATTTCAAATCAAAATAAATTCATATTACTATAATTATATATAAATTTTAATTTTATAATGAAAAATTACTATTTATTTTTTAATAATTATTTTATTTAAAAAATATAATAAATGTTATATATTTAAATGTTACTTAATTTTATAATTTCAATTGTTTTAAATATATATCATTGTGTTTTATTTTTTTAAATTATTCTATTATTTAAATAGGTTATTAGTATTGATTGTTATTATTTTGCAATCTAACTATTTGCTAAGTATATATATATATAAAATTTTGAATTAAAAAACATAAACGCCCAAAATAAAGTTAAAAGACACGCCATGGTCGTAAATCAACAAACTCTGGTGACGTATCCCGATGACGTCAGCTATGACGAGTTAATTCAATTTATTTCATTTTAATATCTTTTCATCTAATCTTCAAAACTAATTTGTTCGAACTTGACTGTTTGTTGAACGCTAAATAATTTGGGAGTTGGTAGTCAATGCGCTGGATACCAAATATCCAAGAAAATAGGAGGAAACTAAATTATTGGAATCTTTAAATTAAAATCATATCCGGTAAGCAAACTCATGGACCTTTACAAATGTACAAATAAATTAGGGTTTCATACAATTTTTTATTTTGTAGTATGCAGACTATTTAGAATATTTTAAGTGTTCTATATAATATGTAGTTTAATATATATTATATAAATAAACATGATTCACATTTGTTTGAAAAAACATTGTATTTTGACTTTTTATCAATCATTCATGATTTGATGCATGTATTATGACTCTATAAGTATATTTGATGATCATGCAAAATTTATATATAGAATAGTTACAACCTATACAACCTTCATTGAGATTCTTTTATCCTAATTTTAATATAAAATATATTAGGGAAATAAATTTAGAAGTTTAAATAATAGTGTCTTAATCATAGAGAATAGTTATTTAAATTAATTAATAAATTTATTTTGGAATATTGAGAAATTGAGATTGGAGTAATTGAAATAAAATAATTGAATTGATTGAGAATTGACAAGAGTGTTACGTTTGAATTTGATTTGATGTCAAAATGTGATTTGTTGACATATTGTGATAGAGATACAAACTATAATTTTGAATCAGATTGGTGATTAGAGCTATGTGGCAAATGAATCCCAAGCTTTTTGGTTTGTAAGACTAGGTTGTGCTCACAATATGATCGGGTAAAAGAGAGAAATTGGGTCCACGAAGAGGGGAAGTTCTGACAAAAAAAAAAGCTGCAAGAAACGCGTACGCATTTAAAAAAAATTGGTACCTACTTAGGAACAGGCTCCTGAGACTAAATCCAAACGGGTACCCATTAAGCTTCGAGTACTCGCTAAAAACTGGGTACTCGTTAATAACAGGTACATGTTATGAAACAGGTACCCATTTCAAAAAGGTATTTTTTTAAAAAAATGACTTTCACCTCATTTCTTCTTGCGAATTTTCAAGCGTTTAAGAGCGACAAAGAGCAATGTGAATGCATTTCTAAGGACCTATTCCACCCCAAATTTCAATTGCCACCTCCTCCTGTCGATAATAAGTGACCTTAGCGACCTCTAGGTTGGTTTTTCTACATTTTTGGCTTTATATTTGATATTTTTTGTTTGTAATTGTGGTTTAGGGTTTGTTTATTTTAGTTGTAATTAGCTTGTTCAATTTATAGTTTTTAAATTGTATTTGCAAACAAAATCATCAACATAAACCAAAAATCATAAATCCTAAACTAAAAACCACAAAACCTATACCTAATTTAACTAAAACCCTAAGCCACACAAACCACAAAACCTAGACTTAGACACTAAAACCCTAAGTTCCCTAAGTTCCATAAAAATTAGACCTAAAAACTAAACCCCTAAACCCTAAACTCTAAAATTGATATTTAATTCATCCCATAATTAATTATCAAATATCTTTTATAAGGCATTAATGGGATGCCTTAATCACGCATAAATTCTATAATATCTTAGATCATTAATGAATCATTCTAATGGTGGTTTCTCCAACCCATCCTCCTATTTCAACCTTGAAGTTATACCACTTTCATAGATACTACCACCTTTCCCATTAACTTTACTCCCTCATATGGCCTACCCCATGGTTACATTCCTTTCCTTATGAATACTACTAGTGCTTTCATTCCTTCTAGAATTGTACCCACACCTAAGATCCTACCACTTTTATAACTACTATGTTGTCGTGCAACATCTACTCATATATCTATACTATCCCTTCATCTCATCCCATGATCAATACTTATAATAATGTGTCCAATCTATTCATAACTATTTCCTTAGCTTTTACATCGCAATGTACTAATATACCTCCACTATTTCACATACTCAAGTAATACCACTCTCGTCTCCATCAACACCTTGTATACACTAATATAAAAACTAGAAACTTTGAAGTACAAACTCAAGGATATCAAGAAGTATTATATTGACTACAATCCTTTATATTTCAAACCTTTGTATTTTGAGGTTTATTAGATATCCATGTAGGTAAAGGTTAAAGGCCCTCCAATTAGGGATAATCCAACTAGAAATTTTAAATCTAAACTTTATTTTTAAAGAAAAAATAATTTAATTAGTAAAAATATCATGTATGTAGAGAACACTTTTTAATATTATTTATTTAATTCGCATAATCTAGCTAGAGGTCTTGTACATAATTCTAGGAATTATCCTTTAGTCACAAGCTCTAGATCTTATTATAGATAAGAACATAATGCACATATCTTTTATTTTCACCTTTCTCATCAACATATCTTTTTTATATCTCCATCTTCTTCCTCTAATCTTCCTAGAATATTTTCTCTATCAACTTGTTTAATATTAGATAGGTCCCTTTTTTCTCTATTGGACTACTTAGCTTCTCAAGTCTAATTTTGTTTATACTCAAATCATATTAGACATAGATTTATCTACAAAATGTATAGAATAAATTGTGGAAATCTATAACACATTTTAAATACCTATAATATCTAATTATTGTGATAAGGATCCACCAACTCAAACTTAAATATTTTTCTCATTAGTTAACCTTGGGAGTTACCTACATTATCTAGTTTTAGTGTGTAAATTCACTAGTAACATGCACTTGATATTATCATTTTTTATATATTTTAAGATATATGTGTCTACAAATTTTACGTGGCTCCATACATTACCCCTGTTAGGACCTATAATTAAGTAGGTATTGTAGACGCATAAAAATGTCCTCATAATTATTTTTATCCATTGCATATTTCATATAGTCATCTACATAAATCATTTAACCATTTTCATAATCATTAATTCATCCATTTCATTAATCATTAATCCATAATCATTTAAATACATCCATTACACATTTTATACAAAATTATTATATTCATACATAATCATATTTCCATAATCGTAAATGCATTTCATAAATACATTTTCATGAGCACTTGTCCATTTCATAAACCAATTTCATTAAACAATTTAAATAGTCATTTATCCTTCTCCTACACATATCATTTAATAAATCCATTATCCTTAATCTCCAACATATCACAAATTACATTTAATTAAAATGGGATAATTATCATTTCTCCATCTCATTCTTTTATCCCACATTCTTCTAGAAATGTGGATCCACCCATGAGGACATTTATAAAAGCCCTCTTCCCCCTCACTTTTCAAAAAAGAACAACTCCAATCTCATTTTGATCAAAATCCATTCTACATAGCCTCTTGTGCTTTTTGCTGCAAAAAATATGAGAGCAAAGACAAGATCTTGTAGATAGGATAACAATGGAGTTTGATTTCTTTTGAATGCTCATGTTTTTAGTTTTCATAGTGTAGTTTCATTTTGCATGTGTTTTCATTTAAGGAATTGCTCCATTGATGTTATGCTAGAATTTTGATTTGGGGTTTGATAGATTAAATTAATTTTTTCAATTTTCAACATCAAGAGGTATAATTAATAGAATTATCAAAAATTTTAAATACATGTCACATCATTCAAATAAGTTATTGAATTATGTATATATAAATAACATGATATAGGTTCCAACTAACTCTTTGGATTGAGAACATGTACATGTGATGATTAAGAACACATTAAAAATAGAATAGAAAATCGAGTAGATGTACATGGTAGAATACAGGATGCCAACTACTTAACACACATTCATGCAGCCATAGTCATCCAATTAGAGAATATCATTTAAGTGAGTTGACTAGGTGTGATAGAAAAATGTGTGTTTTAAATTTCATCCATGATCTTTGAAGTGATAGGTACAATGTAATATTTTTTTAAGGCAAGTGTTGGATGATGTCTTTAAGAGTTTAGGGAAATTCTAAAATTTAGTTCCAAAAGAGATATTTTAGCTTGTGTGGATTGCAATTGCTACATGAGATCACATTCTTTAGGGTTATTAGAAAAATATGGGATGAACAGGGGAGATTAATAGTTTTAGATTGAGAAGGGAAGTTGGGATTCATATCTTTTTATTATTTCATTGAGTGTCACATTGAGTACATGACTTTAATTGTATAATTTAATATATGTTAGGGGAGGCTCAAATTGTTTGTATTTTCTATGACATAAATTACTTTAGTATCATGTTGTGCATGTTTAATATTAAATTGAATGTGTCTTTAAATGATGTATTTTAAATTTGTGTGTTAAATGTGATTTTTAGTTCAAACTGCATACATTATTTAATTATTTTGTTGATATATATATAATTTTATTGTTTAACATGTAGTGGTCCTTTCAACATGGAGAAAAGTTTACCAGTAGCTGTTGAATTTACTATAGAGGATTTATTACATAATGACTAGCCTCAAAACCCCTTAAATCCACCCTCTCCACATCATAGCCCACCACCAGGTGAAGCCACAATAGTGGCTTACAATTTGATGGAGGAAGGAAAACTGAGAAAAAATGACCTCATGGAAAAAAAATTGGTTTTAGGGGTTCAAATGAACCTACAAGTTCGACCAAATCCAAAAGGGGTTTGCCCGAACTAGGGTTTGAGCAAACCCATTAATTACTGGGCCCACATTTCCCGCCCAAAATAACAAAAGGAAATGCATATTGAGGGTGGTTTGCTCGAACCAAGGTTCGAGCGAACCCCCCTTATTCCTCATTCTCCCCCTGAAACACAAAAAAAAAACTAAATTTTTATGCTTTGAAGCTTGGGTTGAGGATGAAAATGGAGGAGTCTTCACAAACCCAACTCGAATTAGGTAGTCCTCGGAATGAGCTATCCAACAAATATAATTTTAATATGTTTTGGTTTTATTATGTATTTGTTTTTTTAGTTTTATTAAACATACGTTTTTCATTAAAAATGAAGGTCTTTGTTTTGCACATGTGGAAAAATAGCAGATTATAAAAAAAAAATTGAAAAATAGGAGTGCACCAGATATTTAATTCCTTGATCCAACAAAAAAAAGAAGTGAATTTCGATATATACAAAAAAGTTACGCGTTATACGGTCACACTATGTATGAATTATAATTGGTTTGACTTCGAAACTTGATTTAAAAAAAAAAAATCAATAAAAAAATATCTAACCAAGTGGAAGCACTAGATCCGGAGTTAAAAATCTAAATTAAAAAAAACTAGAATTTTATCCTTCATGGAAAAAAAGTTATGCATTATATAGTGTGTGTCACTTTTTAAAAATTTTGTTTTCTGAAAAAAAAAATAGTTTTCGTGGGAGATGGAAAAAGAAGTGCAATCTGATTCCAAAAATTTTGATTTTTTTTTTTTAGAATCTACAGAAAAAATATGACGAGACTCTAGTTTGCGTCATCTTCAAATTCCTCATGGTTTAGCCGCTATAGGTTCCCGAATGTGAAGATTTAGTTAAAAATAATAATTTCAGTTTACAGTTTGGCCAAAAATTGTAAACCACTATTGTGGGATCACCCCACCACAAAACCCCACTCTCCACCCTCTCCACCTCCTAATCCCTCATGTCCTACAATTGATCAGACTTAGTTACAAGAAAACATAAATGCAAACTTAAATATCATTCAAACTTTTGTCGACTCTATTCGATCCATTGATGCGGATTTAGATAGTTTCTGCCAATGGAGAGAAGAAAGGAGAAAATTTTATGCAAATGGACTATCTTATAAAGATATCTAGGACCTTCATATTAGAAAACAAACCATTGCCTAGGCAATTTTTCATTAATCCCCATATACCCAACAAAAAATAAATTTCAATTAAATGGTGTTGGCACCCACAGATAGCTACACATTTTTGGGATAGATGGTGGATGGACTTTGATACTCCACCACATGCCAATTGTGAGGTGTCCCTTTATTTTTTGAGAAAATCATGGGCTGAGTTTGAGTTGGGTAAAAAAACTCAACTATTTTGATATGAGGCCATTTTAGGGATTTGGGCATGGCATGCCCCAAAATAGAGTAGGATCACATGGTGATCCTTAGCTATGTGATTTGATTCCACTGATTGTTGCTCATCCATATCCTGGTATTCTGGCTCCATATCAACACCAGACAATGATGTCAACATTAGGAGCATTGAGTTCCCTCTTAAAGGAGATCTCATTGATCAGACTACCCACATGTATGGTAGCTGAAGTGGGTGATAAAGAGCATGCAGGAGATGGTGTTAGTCATCAATGCTATGGGCATACTCAGGCATCCACTTTAGATGGACCTATATCAAAGATGGAATCATTTTTGAATTTACTATGTTCTGATGATCATCCTACATAGGTATGTACATCTTTCAAGGAACATTTTATTTTTTTTGAAATGTGCAAAATTCATGTTTAATAGCATTAAATTATATCTATAATATTAATCCAAGAAGTGTTTGGTGTAGATGCATGATCATAGGAGGCCATCTCGATATGATCGTGTTTTTTTACATTGACAGTTGTACATGTGGGCATGCCTTATGATCAAGTAAATCAATATATATATTTCAATCTATGTCCATATTTAATTTAATTTAAAATTGTACACATGTTTCAAATGATATATATTGTATCTATGTAGGGAGGTCATGCGATATCCATGACCGACCAACCAAAAGGTTTGGTGAGCGCTCCTTAGTCATCATCATCTTTTATGCATGGGCCAGATCTCTAGTGCATTTTTTCAAAAGTTCTCTAAGTTTGAAATTTACATGTGCTTTAAAAACTCATTAGATATACATGATTATTTTAAGTTTTTAAATTTAAATTAAATTTCAAATTTATATTTAAACTTTTAAATATATACATGTTTAATATATATGTACATATATGCAGGATGATAGCAATCTCCTTATAGGTGGTAGGAAAGCTCCTGATTAGGTTCATGACCATGAGGCTATGTCATTTGAGGTCTTAAACTTTACCATATTTCCTATTCAATTAAGATAATTTTTGTCACTAATATTTTCTAACCTAGATTGTTTTCTTTATTAAATTTGAATATCCAAGAATTATCATCTCAATCATTTTCTCCTCAATCGATAGTTATACCACCCATTGAACAAAATGTGCCAGTATATTCAGATGATCAGATAGTAATTTATGCATACTTTTGGTTGTTTAGATTTCAAAATTTAATTTCATGATGTTATCAGTTATGTTAAATTAAATCAAAATTTCTTTAGCTTTATCTAATTTCAAGTTTTTTGTACTCTTCTACAACATGATACAGGTCCATCTAGTCCACGTGGAACAAAGAGGAGACTTGATTTGATTGATCGTCTTGATAGTTAGATAGTTTTATTTTAGAATATTACGTACATGTATACTCTAGGACATTTCACATGTTATTTCATGTCATTTCACATACATTATACATTATCATTGTTCTTGTGTTTATTTATATGAGTTGACTTTTAATATATTTTTCAGGATACATTTTTGTACATGTTTTAAATTCAAGACTAGCACTAGATATATCTAACATTTCATGTAGAATTTAATCTACTTTGATTAAATATGCTCACATACATGTTATGTTCATTAATATGATAATTAGATTCACTCGCATATATGTATTTTATCTACATTTTCAAGTATGCACTATAAGTTCTTGTCTAGACTCAAATTGCATATATTTAGATGCCATTGTTGAATGAAATTTAGATGTCTTAAAATGATTAACATTCAAAGTTAAATAAAATCACATGGTTAGGTGAAAATTTAATATATTCCTTATAGTTTTAGATCATATTCATAATAAAGTAAGGGCCTAATTTTAACTATTTTCCAATTCTAGCAAATAATCATCACTAAACAGAAATCTATACAAGTGACATATATAAAATGTATAAGATAAAATTGGAACAATATAAAATGTGATTTATAAGTTCATTGAAGAAGTTCATACATAGAAGAAACATATAATATATTGATGTTTAAGGGTATGTGCAAGATCATCATGAAAAAAACAGGCCCTTAAGTGGCGATGAAAATTCAGAAAAATCAGAGCTAGGCAACTTGACGTAAGAAATTGAGTAAGTTATCTATATTATTTCAAAAATTTGTAAGAATAGAATCTGTAGAAAATTGAATGTAGTTTCTAAACTACTAGGTTTATTTAAAAAAAAAATCTATTTGGTAAAATTTTGAAATTTCAATGCAGTAGTACTTAAATTTTAGGGAAAAAATAAGAAGTAGGTGTTTGTCTGACCACCCTAACCACAATAAAATGATAATATTTTGTTATAAGATTTTAGATATAAGTAGAGGACTCATGTCTTGATGTGATGCATATTTTTTTTGTAAGTTTTTTCCAAATAAATAATTACTTATGATTTTTTTATTACAACTTTGAAAAAATATAAAAACTCGCATGTCTGACCACCTTAACTTGGTCAAAACTTCTGAAATTCTTTTTTTTTTAATCTTATAGTATGCAAAGCATAGAATGTGAGGCATGTTCTGAATTCAAAAAATGTGATACTATTGGAAAGCTATAGATTTTTTTCAATTAGATTATCAATTAGGACTGTAGTCGTAATTCAAATAGAAAATGAATAATAATTATTTATTAAATTCAAAGTAAAGCATAATTTATATTGGTGGAAATATGACAATCTCCTTTAAAAACCCTTTTCATTTCATCAATTTTGGGTAAAACTAAATTCGTCAGCCACATACCCTACACATACCCATCATATCGCCACTTTTTGGCCCATCATGATCCTACACATACGTTTAATGCAAATATAACATGATGAAACATATGTGTATATAAATATATAATTAGCTTATCCACTTTTATTTTAAGACCACAGATTGATATTTACATAATTTATATGATAGAGTTTTATTACAGTGATGTAAGGTAGGGGGACCAACCACACCAAGGCTCCAGGTCATGGAGAGTTGAGAGTGGAGGGATGCCCTATCTTACCTCAAGCTAATGGGTGTTTTAGGTCAAGAATAGAGAATGAAGAGCACTCTCAAGTGCTACTATCACTCTACTAATCCGAGAACTCGAATGGGGCTAGACGAGCCAGTTTCTAGAATCTAAACTACACCTTAGAAAACTCTCTGCCTGAGGAAAACAACATGGGTCTAGGATGATAGCGCAACATGTTGGCATCTCTCTAGCGTATTGGCCTCTGTATGACTATAAAGCATGAAATAGAGCATGAAAAGTGAATAGAATAATAAAATATGAGAAATAACTATATAAATGATAAAGAAGGTAGATGAAAGTAAGGGTGACAAAAATCAACTCACTAAGGTTCTAGTTTTCCAACAAGATCCACGCACACATCCACCTACACACAACCAAGAGAGGGAAATTTTTTGGGTTGTATAAGGGATTACCTTAGTCAAACCCTCGCTTTGATGTTTCCACCTCCACAGATAGCCAAGAAAGCCATGGAGTAGAAAATGTGATAAAGGAAAGAAGAATATCGAACACTACAAAAGATGCAATGCTACTCTATCAAACCACAATAAGAAAGGAAAGTGAATCAATACCACCTCCACCCAAAGGCTCTCAAGGTGAATGAAGGGAGAATGCAAGACAACAAGATTGGAAAAATCGACACAGCCATAGTAGTGACAAAGGGAGGTCTCCCAAGACTCCAAACTCACAGCTTCTATGGGAGCACAACACATACAAAATGAAGTTGATGGAGTAACCAACTACTATAATGCTCAATGGAATGTTAGGAAAGTTCTCAAGAGAATGTGATAGATTGCTGAAAAGATCAAGAATTGCTAAGAAGATGAAGTGAAGTTGAAAGGTAGGCATTTGAAGTGGAATAAGGAGGGAAAGAGTCATTTTTAGGCTGGTTGGTTGAGATAGAGGCGCTATTCTTCATGCCCAATGGAGAGCGTAACATCCCTGCGGACACT
>VDFB02287717.1:0-12472 GCA_007258455.2 Sequoia sempervirens | reverse complement strand
TCTTAGATCCTGGGGGACTGAAAACCTCCCTTGATCCTTATTCATCCTATCTCTTCAACATTTATACATTTCAACCCCTCTTGACATATATTTATCTACTTTAGTGTGAGTCTGAGTGTAAGTTCATGTACTCTCACTAAAGTCGGGGCTAAATATAGTGTAGAAAATTGTCACCCTTAACAATTTCACATTATGTTTTATCCCCCCAATTTATTGGTCTTAATTAAGCTCCTAATTTTCCAAATTATGCATTCCAAGGTCTAATTTTTATTGTTTTCCAAAGGATTGCAAGTATTGAATAAATGTAACCTATTTTTATTTTGCTCCCGACTAAGTGTATCCTAGAAATTTGAGCGATGACCCATTTTCCTATGGGTGAATGGGTTCCTCTTCTTATTCAAGACCCAAATTCAAATGTGTTGTTGGTGGTATTTTAAAATCCAAAATTCAAATTTCAAGTGTGGGCTTTTGGAATCTATTTTTTGGGAAATTGGAAAAATACCTATAAATCCCTAGTCTTTTCACCATTTGAAAATAGAAGACTTTTGGGAGACACACTATTAAGCAAATATTATTATCAAGAGCATTTAGGAGCAAGTCAAGAGCAACATTTCAAATATTTACTATAATAATTCAAGATCCAACATCATGTAAAAGTTTATAGGTGTTCATGTTGTCATTATTTTGTCAAGGCTAACATCTTTTTGTAGGTCTCCAAAGCACTCAAGCATTCAAGCAAGAAAAATCCAAATCCTTGAGGAGATGTGTATGATTTTAGTCCTATAAGGTAGCCATTTAAGGGTGGTGATTTGTAGCATATTGTGATTTCATCCTTCCTTCCTTTCCATTATCATTTATCATTGAAATTTTACCATTGTGGAAGTGGGAACATTTACTTAGGGTTTGACTGGATCAAGCCCCTATATGGAACACAAATTTCCCTCTCTTTGAATGTGTATGTTATAGGTTTAAGGAGGATTAAGTGAGGTTTTAAGGAAATTCATTCATTTTTGCATTTGTTGTCATTAAAGTTTTCAAGCCACGTAAAAGGTAGCCATTTAAGGGTGGTGATTTGTAGCATATTGTGATTTCATCCTTCCTTCCTTTCCATTATCATTTATCATTGAAATTTTACCATTGTGGAAGTGGGAACACTTAGGGTTTGAGTGGATCAAGCCCCTATATGGAACGAAAATTTCCCTCTCTTTGAATGTGTATGTTACAGGTTTAAGGAGGATTAAGTGAGGTTTTAAGGCAATTCATTCATTTTTGCATTTGTTGTCATTAAAATTTTCAAGCCACATAAAAGGTAGCCATTTAAGGGTGGTGATTTGTAGCATATTGTGATTTCATCCTTCCTTCCTTTCCATTATCATTTATCATTGAAATTTTACCATTGTGGAAGTGGGAACACTTACTAAGGGTTTGACTGGATCAAGCCCCTATATGGAACAAAAATTTCCCTCTCTTTGAATGTGTATGTTATAGGTTTAAGGAGGATTAAGTGAGGTTTTAAGGCAATTCATTCATTTTTGCATTTGTTGTCATTAAAGTTTTCAAGCTACATAAACTCACCTACAAAATTTACTGACGACATTTCGACAACTCTGTAACTAGGAATTAGGAGCTTAGATCCAACATCAGAGGACTAAAAAATTAGTTTCAGGACCCCCATCAAAGACTCATACACCCCTAGGCATCTAAGTCCCTCTTTGCGTATTGAATTCAAATTTTGGTGACATGTACACATCACTTTGCCTCTCCCAAATCTACCTACAAATTATCATTTTCATCTATTCATCTTTAGAATATTGCATTTTTCATATTAGGTCATATAGTTCAATTAGGTTAATCATTAAAAATCATTTTCAATTCATTTATAAGACTCAAAAGGATTAGATCCAGGTCTGATTGACTCACCTTTGAGGTTGAAAGTCAATCTATGCACCTTGTTGATTTGCATCCTAATGAAACCCTTGGAAAAGTGGAATTGATCTTAGGTTTAGATAACAAACTTATCATCCCTTTTCCCTATGTTTCACATTCCAAATTGTGATCTCCATATAGGCCTCCAAATTTTCTAAAGTGTCCACCACTTTGTTACTGAACCACATTTTTTTTAGAAAGGAGGCTCTCTTACACTTTTAAGGTTTTTCACCTAAAAGGAGAAAGGTATTCAACAAAAACTTGGGGGTTCACTCAAGATTAATGATAATATGATTGAAATATTCCTAAATGTAATGTACTAAATGCAATAAACTGGTAAAAGAAGTTGATTATTAATAAAAAAGTAATGAAATGTGAATTGTTTGAAAACACAATGTTGTATGCAAAATGATCTAAGAATGTAAACAAACTGTAACATAAATGAATAAAATTGGAGAGGTTCACCTGGAAACTGGAATGTGATGTAAAGAGGCTCTAGAATCCTACCAAATTTTCTTTTGAAGCCAACTGGGACACTTACACCAAGCTAGGCAACTTAGTTATGTTTCAGGGAGATTCTACTGGAACAAGTTTCAGCCAAAAGGGTATCCAAAAATGCAGAAAACACTTTTCAAGCCTAGTAGTGGGAATAATTCTCCATTGATGGTGACTTAGTCCACCTTCAGCTTTTGGGAATTTCAAAGATGCAATCTGTAGCTCTTGGTCTGCACTTTGGTTCCTGACAAGTGTCTAGATCTGAATTTGCAGAATTTGGTCTGTAGGTGATCTCCAAGCTTCTTTTAGGGCTTTGTTGAATTTGAAAGACTTTGATGAAATTATGACACCTTTTAACACCTTTCTCTTTTGAAAATCTGCATACAAGACCTGCAAAACACACATGCAAAGAGGGGAAAAAGGGTTAAGGGTTAGTGAATAGGGGTTTGCTTTGGTCAAACCCCAGTTTGGTAATCAAACCCTTGAAAATGAAATGAAATAGGAAGAGAATGGTGAATGAACAACATGCAATGCTACAACTCACCAAACCCTTGATGTAGTAATCTGAAGATATGCAAGTAGATGTTCCAATGGATGTAGGCTTGATAATTGCTTGAATGATTAAGTGAATGAATGGATTGCTTGAAAATGAATTATGGGGGTGAAAATGTGAGGAAAATCCTATATTTATACACAATTATATAAAATTTCTCGAAAATACATCACAGGCCAACCTTAAGGTTAAGAGAATAATATCCTGCCAGAATTGTGAAATAATTTTGATTTTTGTGCCAAGTGGGACTAAGTCACCCCAGGTGGCGACTTGGTCCCACCAGGGAGATTTTAATGGGTGTCAGGAATTAAAGTGTATTTAATGATGTTTAATAGGATTATTCTTTGAAACACACTTACGTAGGGCCAAAAAATGTATTAAGGGGTCCTTTAAACATAAGAAATGGTCAAATTATTGATGGCAAGTCTAGAAAAGCATGAAAGTTTGTTACAACTCTTTACAACACTTTGAAATAAGGCTTGGTAAGTGATAAAAAGAGGTTATTTAGGTGAATTATAATAAAAGGGTCCTAGAAAAGTGTGAAAGTGGGTTACAACACTTCACAACGCTTTTACAAGACATAGAATTCTTATTGATTCACAAGGGTCCAAGACTTAATGTGAATGTGTTGACCACATTACAACATTAAATCTAGGAAAAAATAGGCCAACATCCATAAGAAAGACTCAAATGAGCATAAAAATGTCCAAATATACATTTTTTGTTGACACAGTTACCAACATGGAACATGTGAGAAAATTCGTAATTCCTAAAGTTCATTATGAAATGATGAGCCAACAAGATAGGGTCCTATAAGGCCCAACAAGGGGCCAAATTTCCACTCAACATCATGATTGTATTTCTTGAATCACCTTCAATTTCTAGATTTGACACTTCAATTTTCTTAGCAATAAGAATCTCATGATAGGCAACCACAACTTTTGGATAATTGGAAGTTTGTAAATCCAGATTGACTACACATGTGAGAATCACCTTCTCACTATGGTCTCAGATAATTCCACCCCCACTTTCCTGACCTGAGTTCCCTTTGGTTGAGCCTTCAAATTTAAGATTTAACCAACTGAGATCGGGGGATTGAGGAGTATTTTTCCTATTCAAAGGAATTCTTGAGCTCAGGGAGCTAAGGACCTCAGATAAATTCCAAGACAAGGAAATGTCAAAATCCTAATTAGTAGGATTCCTTTTAGGCTTGCAAGAGGTTGCTTTAAGATTCTCAATAATTTGGTTAATAGCCTGATTCATAAAAACCTTCCAAGGGCATTTTTTATCCCTAAAAGCCTTGTTGATGTGCTCTTTCTAGAGTGCCCAATTCATGAAGAGAAGGGTCTACCCCCATAACTAATAAGAAAAGGGTGTTGCACCAATGAGGACCACCCCTCCATCACATTTTTGGTATCTTTATGCCAAACCCAACTAAGCTTGAACAAGGATTGAATTTTATTCCTCAAAATCTTCATCTAACTGAATTGAGGAGCCCAAAGAGTGGACAATATGTTGTAGCTAGACTTAACATAATAGTTACCATCCTTTGAGTCTACCCAAACCACAAAATCCAACAAGTTTGAATTGAATATTCTTAGATTTCCAATGGTTTGAGAAGTTATTTGGTAGCCAAATTAAGTGGGGGTCATACTAGTTATGATCTATCTTCCAAAGAGGCAGATCCAACGAGTGGTCTAAATAATCTAAAACCTTAGGATGTAATCTAGAGTAGAGATCCAATTTGATAGCAAAGTAAATAAAATGGAGACCAAGATATTGCTTCAAGATCCACAAGTCATCCAAAAAATTTACCAAGTCACCAAGACGGAGTTTCCAGAAGACACCTTGAGAAATTAAATTCTTAGTTTTGAGAAGGTTATTCTAGATAATGGATCTAGAGGGGATTTAAACATTATGAAGGAAAGAAATTCCCTCCCCACCATTCAGATACTTAGCTTTGAGAATAGAGATCCATTTATCATTTTGGTTTATCAGTCTCCAACTAATTTTGGTAAGAAGCACAATGTTCATTTGTCTTTTTTTTCTTAAGTCCAAACCACCATACAATTTATTGGAGAAGAAAATTTCCTAATTGATTAGAAAGAAGATTTTTTTTTCTTCAGTTCCCAACCATAGGAACTGTTACCAATTTTTTTCCACAACTCAATTGGCGGAGTTGGCTGAATGTTATTATATCATGAGGTGAAATTGCAGATTGAGTTTAAGTGTTGTTTGCATCTTTTATCATTATTCATTAAGTGACAGTTGTGCATTTAAAAGAAGAAATGGACTTTCAGAGTGCTTTTCAGATATTCCAGAATTAAGTGAAATACAGAATTGAGCATATAAACAACAAAGCATTTTTAAATGCTTTCATTTATTTCATGAAAAGATTCATATTTACATAGTTTCATTTGATTGCAAGAATCAGAATGATATTACAACATCACATTTAAATGTATTTTCTTTTCAAATGAAAAGCAAGAATTGAAATCAAATATCCACACAAGCCATGGATGTGACTATCACAATGTATGACTAATAACACACTACACTATTGAAGATGTGAAAGGAAATCACATAAGTAAATGACATAATCATCATTGCCTATTTTGGCTGATGGTTGATGATGAATGGTGCACCTTTGTCTTCTCGGGCTCCGTTGACCTATAAGAGAAAAGAGGGGGTGTCAGTGGCTCTGATTATGAAGTAACCTATATGAGTCATCCACAATAGTGCAACCTACTATTAATCATGCATTGAAATAATCAAAGAAGTACAAAAGGAATGAGCTGAAGGAGAAACATCAATATGATCATCATATCTTATTTTTATTCTAACATTGTTTGTTTCCTTGTGCAGGTATAGGGAAAATCAAGAAGTTGAACATTATTTGAAGACCAAGCATGTGGAGAAAAATGGGCTTCCACAAGGGTAGAGCTCGACATGCTGCCCTATTCATTAAATGGGCTAATTCAAAGATTGCATCATCATATTTATCAAAAGAAGTGATATACAATTGAAGGGGTAAAGCATAGTTATTTACCAAGCTATTAAACCAACTGTGCATTCATAATGACCAGGTTAATGTTTTTTGAAGGCTACAGGTAAACAGTGAGTTTAGTTCACTCAATTAATTCAGCTAAGTACGTTTATGCTAAACATTGTTGCATTGTTTACGATTCTGTGTTATTTGTTCATCATGATCATAGATGTCATGCAAGGTTCAATTCATCAGTGTTCTTTTCATAGCCAAGGACAGTGAACAGGCATACATTATGCCTTGAGTTTTGTTTTAATTTTCATCATGAAAGAGAGTAGATTTAAAGAACAGTTTGTTAAGTGGAACATAAAATGCATGAAGAGTACCATGTTGAAGCTCAAGCAGCACGAAGATAGACAGTGCATTAAAAGTGTTAAGTGAATAACCAGTTCCAGTTGAAAGATGAGTAAATACAGCTTTAAGAATCACAAGGTGAGATATGATTGTTCAAGAATGACAAGAAATGATAACAGTTTCGTTCCAAAAAGTGTCTCAGAGGTGTTAATTATGCATTGAAGAAGTCAGGTAAGATGGAGTCCATAACGTTACAGTGTTCAATTAAATCTCTACATAAAGCCCAAGAACAGAAAGCAATGTTGTTGTATGGTAAAAGTTAAGAAATCCAAAAGGGATATTTTCTGTGTGCAAGAAAAACAACATGGAGTGGTAGTCTCGTGTGCCTGTGTGATAGAATGATACAAATTGTTCTAGTTTTTCTATATACTTGTATGCTAGTTATTGAAAATTTGAAGGCCAAAGGAAGCTAGGGTTGTGCACAAAAATTAAAATATATAGTTTTGGTTTGTTTTCATGCACCCACATTGGGGTTCGCATTTTTAGTGCTTAATCCTACATATTACAAATGAAATCATATGGTTGTAATACAAACAAAGGATGCATTTCCAGGATTTCTTGAATCTGTGGTTCATGAAGAGACAAATATAGAAGCATGCTAAAGTAAGGAATTTGAATGATAAAGAAGCCCAGTTTTATATGAGTATTGAAATATACAGTCTCTCTATATTACAACTGACGTCATATGGTAAGGGTTTTAGAAATGTGTTTCACAAATGTAGAGATAAAAGACATTTCGAGCCCAATCTTCAAGAAGCATTTTTCTTCATTTCAAGGAAAGCCCACAGTGGGGTTTGAAAATACAGCCACATAATATCAAAGAATATCACCAACCATTATGGGCCGAGTTTTTAAACTAAATGGAAAATGAATATATGATACCCACATTTGGGGTTTGCATCCAAAATACAGAAAAAGCAATTACAGTGATAACCCATGTGAAGTTTTGTATAAAATAGCAAAAGACATAAAAATCCAAATTTTTTGTGGTGGGTCAAGCTTCAAAACGAAGAAAATACAGTTTTATTCAAATTCTCATGATACCCACAAGCGGATATGTCTCCAGATATACAAGAAGATGGATTTCCTATTTTGGGTCAAGCCCAAAATCTCTAAAATAATGCTTTCTATAATACACATCTAGTGCGGCCTGAACATGGCCATAAATTCATAAGTAAAGGAGAGTTTCTTTGAGTCTCTAAAGAAGGAAATATCTGAGTGAGAGATGGCTTACCAATTCAATACTATGGAGAGTGTGTTAGCCGTGGCTAGAGCATTCACAGAAGGTTCAAAATTCTAGAGCTTTCACCATGACGGTTGGAGGAAAACACCAAAGACCCAGATAATAAAACAATAAGCATAGAGAGTAAAGCAAATGCATTAGATATTATCTCAGCAGTGGCTAAGGCCTCAAAAGACAAACAAGAAATTCACCTTGTGCGTAGAAGAAGATAAAGCCCTTAGGCGAGCTTTCTCATAAAGCTTTCAGACAAAAATTGAGCTCATACAGGTCAACCGGTAGAGAGCAAAGCACGAGAGTGTGGAAAAAATCAGAGAACAAGTTTATATAGGCCGCGGCCATAGTATTCTTCTGGCTTTGAAATGAAGTGAAAGAACTTCAATACTATAAAAACCGAGCTTACCCATTGAAGAGCTCGACTACTAAAGAGCATGATGAAGTTCTCAAAGCACACGAGTACCAGTCCAAGATCAATCATGGCGGTATGTGAACTGACAGAGCTTGTTTTTCTTCAGGAGTGATCATTTGCAAAATGAGTCATTATTAGGGTTTGACCTTGTTTTGTTCAAACCCTAGTTTGAGCTTATCTTATCATTATCTGGAATATTCAGTCAAAGGCATATGGGAGAATTTGAATTAGGGTGACTTTGGCTTTGTATTATATTTCATTCAAAGTATGAAGTCTAATGTATATGTTGGGAGGCCAAAAATTCATATGCTAGGTTGACATATTAGGTCTTTAAGACTTCTTTTTTTGTGCCTTAGTGAAATTTGAAGTCTTGAAACCCTATTTTAGGTGTTATAGTGGAACAATGAGAATATAAATGTTGAAATATGTTATAACCTAGGTTTTGGTCAATTGTTCACTTAGGGTTTCCGATTTTTTATTGATTTTAGAGAAATCAATTGAAGTTTTGATAAGAGGATGATTATACGTTAATATTTTTATGATTTTTTGTGAAAATCAAAGCATTGTAATGGAGAGACAAGTATGTTTTCTTTTTGCAAAATATTTTTAATCTTTAATTGCAAAAAATAAGATAAATTGTAAGATCTGCAATCTTGTAAAGCAAAATCGTAAAGCAACCTTTTATAAGTTGTTTTATGATTTCTTGCTATTTTTAGCAGATTCATTTTGACTTCTTCTCTTGGTCGGATTTGAGTCTTATCTTGGAGAGACAAGGTGTTTTTGGGCTTGTAAAGCAGATTCAGCCTATTTTTAGAGGCTTGACAGGTTCATCATAAAAGCAATATGTTTTTTTCTGCTTTTATGTAGTTTTTGAGACAGTTTGAAGCTTTTTTCCTTGAGATTTTTCCTGAGCTCGGATTAGGGTTTCTTGAGAGTTATGCCTTTCAAAGACTTAGTCTTTTTAGCTCTCATTCTGAGTTCAGATTTCAGTTCCTGCTCTTATGCATTTTTGAGCTTGTGAACCTTTTGTACTCAGTTTTGGTAGATTGACACTCTTTCAATTTCAGTAATATAGCAGAGTTCTTTCCATTTTCTTGTCTCAAGACTGGTAATAGTAGTTTGATGCTTTGTGTTTTCATATTTGAAGCCTTAATGTCCTGCTTTTATGAGTTTTCTGCACAGGGTTTCATTTTTTAGGTTGTATGATGTATTCGATGTCTTTGAATCTTCATATGAATTATTGATGAAATCATGTATTGGTGAGATTGTAGGAACTATTGTAATAGAGAAATTGTTGTGAGTGGAAAGATCTAATTTCTGTTAGAAGTAGTAAGTTAATCATCAATTAGATTCAATTTTTTTTTAGTCCATCTTTCTATCACTTTTCCTCTAAAGTTTTAGGATAGGATTTATCATTTGGAGAACCAGCTCGCTCTGGAGATTCCTCCTTTGCTCAGATCACCCACATCTGCAGGAGGTTTCCATGTTTTAGTAGGTTGCTGAATATTGTATTCAGCAGGGTGCAAATCTATTGACAACAGGAACATTCTTTGAGTTTGTTCCAATTATCCAACCATGAAGAGGTCATAATAAAAAGGGTCATGATATAGATAGTAGTGCTTTGGAGAGTGGACTTCAGGAGGAGTAGTTTTCTAGCATTACTAAGAAGGGCACCCTTCTAAGTTGCAAGTTTTCTTTGAACTCTTTCAAGTAAGTTAGACCAAACAAAATTATCAACCTTGCCCACTATGAGAGGCATTCCCAAGTAAGTGGATGAGAGAAAGGATCTAGTAGTTAAGAATCCTATAAATTTATCCACCCCTTAGCCTCAATAATATTGGCTTCCCTAAGAAGGATCGTATCATCAACAAATTGTTGATGAGAAATCGGTTGGGAGATGGAAGGAGCAAAACTAGCCAAATTTCCATGCAATATATCTTTAGCAATGTTGCAACCAAGGACCTCTTCCATCATAATAAATAGATAGGAGGATATGAGGTCCCATTGCTTAATACCACCAATAGTTGAGAAGTGACCCTAAGGAGTGCCATTTATGATCACCAAAAACATAAGAGAAGTAACACAACCTTTAATTAGCTTTAAAATTTTGCTTGTGAACCCAAATCTACATAGGACTTCAAACAGAAAATTCCAATAAACTTTATCATAAGCTTTGGAAATGTCCACCTTGAGGGCCATACTTTCCTTATTTCTTTTGCTCATAGAATGAAAGGTTTCATGTCCACTAGCATGACAACATCATTGATTCATCACCCTAACTCAAAACCTTTTTGGACCAAATGGATCATTTTATCAAGGGAAGGTTTAATATAGTTAACCAACAATTAATTTCTTTTTGTAGATGTTAGTGTAGGTTTTCTATTTTCCTTATGTTAGGGGTATTTATTTTTTCCTACACATAGTATTTAATCTTGCTTAGGTTTATTAGTGTGGTTAATATGAGGGCACGTAGCGAAATACATCAGCTACATGTGTCACTCTCTCCCACACATGGGTAGTCTAGTTACACATCCTCTTTTGGCTTGTTGTGCCACCTCTCATAACTACTATTTTGTTTTTACCTAGGTAAGCTATGGGGTAGTTAGGTTTCTTACCCTCTTTTGGTTATGCCACATGTTTTGTCATTTACTAAGTAGGTAAAGCTTCCCATCTTTGTGGGTAGTAGGAGTTAATGCACCTCTTGGATGTATTTTCCCTTATTTTTCTATATATTAAGAACTCTCCTCTCACCTTCACTAGTTTGACTAGTTTGATGATTGCTTGGTGAGAGTATTGAGAGTATTCTACAAATTCTCTTTCCTTGTCTCTATTTTTATCTCATTTTAAATTTCTCTTCATTATGCTATTTTAACCTTCAATCATTTGTTGAGTGAAGTTGCAGGTGATCTATGATTGACATCAAATCTTGGCTCGATTCTTGCTTCCTGCATAATCTAACATGGTATCAGAGCCATGTTGTCTAGCATATCTCATTTTTTATTTTTTTGAGAGATTTGAGACTAATAGAGAGCTAAAAAATTTCCTCAAAAAATAAGTATTCTCTTCTCCTGCATCTTCATATGATCTAGAGAATTAGAATAGTTTAAAGGAAAAATAAGTATGTATTTAATCTAGTTTATATATATTTGCTTATGTGAGATCTGGGCGATTTGTAGCCTTTTGGTAACATTGGAGGTTTCTTCACCATTTCCAGAGAGTCCAGAAGGTTTGAGAAAGTAAAAATTGACTTTTATTTCACCATAATCAGAGATTGGAGGATAGTAAAAGAATCAGAGTTAAAATTCTGAATTTTTTACTCGAGCCATTTTTATTTGGCTTTAGAAATCTAACTTCCACTCATTGGTAAGAAAAATGATTTTTGGGTTTTATTCCTAGGGTTGAAAAACCATTTGGGTATTTATTAATTTTTGAATAAAATTAATAAATTTTGCAAAAATCAAATCAAAAGGAGGCGTGAGTCATTCATCACAGGTAGATTTTTTATTTTTCTTCAAAAGTGCATAACTTTTTCCTTGGGTGTCATATTTTCACAAACGAGTACTTGACAGAAAGTGGGAAATGATAAATTTCCATCCTTAAAGTTTTTAATAAAAATTTATGCCTTTTCTCTATCATATATCGCAGGTTGAATTTGCTACATTTTTTTTAATCTTCAATAGGTCATATCTTTCACTTTTGTAATCCATTTTAAAAAAATGAAAAAGTGTTGGAAAGACATTGAAGAGTAAAACACAACTACAAGGTTTTTTTTTAGATTTTATTTCAAAATTAATTTGCATCAAAAAATTTAATTTTGGCCATTAAAGGCCTTAAAAGCCTTGTAATCCAAAATATCCTTGCAAAGCCACTAATCATAAAGTGCTAACATTGTAATATCTGGGGGGGGTGTTTTTTGAGACTAGTGGAAAGGGTGGGTGTCTCGTGTGTCTTCTTTATTCACACTTTTCTTTCTTCTTTGCAATATTCTTTTCGTCTCTCATGGATGCATCTACAGTTCCTGTTTTAACACCATATAACTATTTTGAATGGAAATGTAAGATGGTGACATATCTAAAAAGACATGGATATCATTGTGTAACAATGGGACTTGAAACTGAACCACAAGATGATGCAAAAAATATTAAATGGTATAAAAAATGTGATGAAGCTTTTGGTACTTTGTGTATGTCAGTATCTCTAGACCTACTTTTTCATATTAAGTCTACTAAAACATCGAATGAAGTGTAGACCACTTTGGAAACACTCTTTGGTAATCAGGATGAGTTAAGAGGTCATCAATTGGAGAATGAACTCATAGGGTTAAGTCCCAATTTTGACACCATAGAAGACTTCTTCACAAATTCAAAGTTGTTAGATTGCAATTGGAACAGTGTGGAATCAAGAAGGATGATAAGAAACTAATCTTGAGTATTATTTCAAAGCTTGGTT
>VDFB02287716.1:0-10492 GCA_007258455.2 Sequoia sempervirens | reverse complement strand
AGGTTCATCATAAAAGCAATATGCTTTTTTCTGCTTTTATGTAGTTTTTGAGACAGTTTGAAGCATTTTTCCTTGAGATTTTTCCTGAGCTCGGATTAGGGTTTCTTGAGAGTTATGCCTTTCAAAGACTTAGTATTTTTAGCTCTCATTCTTAGTTCAGATTTCATTTCCTGCTCTTATGCATTTTTGAGCTTGTGAACCTTTTGTACTCAGTTTTGGTAGATTGACACTCTTTCAGTTTCAGTAATATAGCAGAGTTCTTTCCATTTTCTTGTCTCAAGACTGGTAATAGCAGTTTGATGCTTTGTGTTTTCAGATTTGAAGCCTTAATGTCTTGCTTTATGAAGCTCTGCAATGTATTTCTATTTTAGGTTGGAAGATACGTATTCATGTCTCTCAATCTTCATATGAATTATTGATGAACACCATGTATTGGTGTGATTGTAGTGAACCATTGTAATAGAGAAATTATAGAGTGAAAGATCTAATCATTTAAGTAGTAAAGTTAATCATCAGTTAGATTCAAGTTTTTTTTAGTCCATCTTTCTATCACTTTTCCTCTGAAGTTTTAGGATAGGATTTATCATTTGGAGAACCAGCTCGCTCTGGAGATTCCTCCTTTGCTCAGATCACCCACATCTAAAGGAGGTTTCCATGTTTCAGTAGGTTGTTGAATATTGTATTCAGCAGGGTGCAAATCTATTGACAACAAAAACATTCTTTGAGTTTGTTCCAATTATCCAACCATGAAGAGGTCATAATAAAAAGGGTCATGATATAGATAGTAGTGCTTTGGAGAGTGGACTTTAGGAGGAGTAGTTTTCTAGCATTACTATGAAGGGCACCCTTCTAAGCTGCAAGTTTTCTTTGAACTCTTTCAAGTAAGTTAGACCAAACAAAATTATCAACCTTGCCCACTATGAGAGGCATTCCCAAGTAAGTGGATGAGAGAAAGGATCTAGTAGTTAAGAATCCTATAAATTTATCCACCCCTTAGCCTCAATAATATTGGCTTCCCTAAGAAGGATCGTATCATCAACAAATTGTTGATGAGAAATCGGTTGGGAGATGGAAGGAGCAAAACTAGCCAAATTTCCATGCAATATACCTTTAGCAATGTTGCAACTAAGGACCTCTTCCATCATAATAAATAGATAGGAGGATATGAGGTCCCATTGCTTAATACCACCAATAGTCGAGAAGTGACCCTAAGGAGTGCCATTTATGATCACCAAAAACATAAGAGAAGTAACACAACCTTTAATCAGCTTTAAAATTTTGCTTGTGAACCCAAATCTGCATAGGACTTCAAACAAAAAATTCCAATAAACTTTATCATAAGCTTTGGAAATGTCCACCTTGAGGGCCATACTTTCCTTATTTCTTTTGCTCATAGAATGAAAGGTTTCATGTCCACTAGCATGACAACATCATTGATTCGTCACCCTAACTCAAAACCTTTTTGGACCAAATGGATCATTTTATCAAGGGAAGGTTTAATACAATTAACCAACAATTAATTTCTTTTTGTAGATGTTAGTGTAGGTATTTTATTTTCCTTATGTTAGGGGTATTTATTTTTTCCTAGACATAGTATTTAATCTTGCTTAGGTTTATTAGTGTGGTTAATATGAGGGCACGCGGAAAAATACATCAGCTACATGTGTCACTCTCTCCCACACATGGGTAGTCTAGTTACGCATCCTCTTTTGGCTTGTTGTGCCACCTCTCATAACTACTATTTTGTTTTTACCTAGGTAAGCTATGGGGTAGTTAGGTTTCTCACCCTCTTTTGGTTATGCCACATGTTTTGTCATTTACTAAGTAGGTAAAGCCTCCCACCTTTTGTGGGTAGTAGGAGTTAATGCACCTCTTGGATGTATTTTCCCTTATTTTTCTATATATTGAGAACTCTCCTCTCACCTTCACTAGTTTGACTAGTTTGATGATTGCTTGGTGAGAGTATTCTGCAAATTATCTTTCCTTGTCTCTATTTTTATCTCATTTTAAATTTCTCTTCATTATGCTATTTTAACCTTCAATCATTTGTTGAGTGAAGTTACAGGTGATCTATGATCGACATCAAATCCTGGCTCGATTCTTGCTTCCCGCAGAATCTACCATGGTATCAGAGCCATGTTGTCTAGCATATCTCATTTTTTATTTTTTTGAGAGATTTGAGACTAATAGAGAGCTAAAAAATTTCCTCAAAAACTAAGTATTCTCTTCTCCTGCATCATCATATGATCTAGAGAATTAGAATAGTTTAAAGGAAAAATAAGTATATATCTAATCTGGTTTATATATATTTGCTTCTATGAGATTTGGGCGATTTGTAGCCTTTTGGTAACATTGGAGGTTTTTTCACCATTTCCAGAGAGTCTAGAAGGTTTGAGAAAGTAAAAATTAACTTTTATTTCACCATAATCAGAGATTGGAGGACAGTAAAAGAATTAGAGTTAAAATTCTGAATTTTTTACTCAAGCCATTTTTATTTGGCTTTAGAAATCTAACTTCCACTCATTGGTAAGAAAAATGATTTTTGGGTTTTATTCCTAGGGTCGAAAAACCATTTGGTATTTATTAATTTTTGAATAAAATTAATAAATTTTGCAAAAATCAAATCAAAAGGAGGCATGAGTCATTCATCACAGGTAGATTTTATATTTTTCTTCAAAAGTGCATAACTTTTTCCTTGGGTGTCATATTTTCACAAACGAGTACTTGACAGAAAGTGGGAAATGATAAATTTCCATCCTTAAAGTTTTTAATAAAAATTTATGCCTTTTTTCTATCATATATCGTAGGTTGAATTTGCTACATTTTTTTTAATCTTCAATAGGTCATATCTTTCACTTTTGTAATCCATTTTAAAAAAATGAAAAAGTGTTGGAAAGATATTGAAGAGTAAAACACAACTACAAGGTTTTTTTTTAGATTTTATTTCAAAATTAATTTGCATCAAAAATTTTAATTTTGGCCATTAAAGGCCTTAAAAGCCTTGTAATCCAAAAAATCCTTGCAAAGCCACTAATCATAAAGTGCTAACATTGTAATATCTGGGGGGGGGGTTTTTTGAGACTAGTGGAAAGGGTGGGTGTCTCGTGTGTCTTCTTTCTTCACACTTTTCTTTCTTCTTTGCAATATTCTTTTCGTCTCTCATGGATGCATCTACAGTTCCTGTTTTAACACCATATAACTATTTTGAATGGAAATGTAAGATGGTGATATATCTGAAAAGACATGGATATCATTGTGTAACAATGGGACTTGAAACTGAACCACAAGATGATGCAAAAAATATTAAATGGTATAAAAAATGTGATGAAGCTTTTGGTACTTTGTGTATGTCAGTATCTCTAGACCTACTTTTTCATTTTGAGTCTACTAAAACATCGAATGAAGTGTAGACCACTTTGGAAACACTCTTTGGTAATCAGGATGAGTTAAGAGGTCATCAATTGGAGAATGAACTCATAGGGTTAAGTCCTAATTTTGACACCATAGAAGACTTCTTCACAAATTCAAAGTTGTTAGATTGCAATTGGAACAGTGTGGAATCAAGAAGGATGATAAGAAACTAATCTTGAGTATTATTTCAAAGCTTGGTTCTCACTATTCTATATGTGTTTTTACATTCTATGCTACTATACGTGCCTTAGGTTCCACATATAAAATGGGCCTTCTCTAGATGAATTTTCTTCAAAACTCACTAGGGAGAAGGAAAAATTGGTTCTAATGGGTAGAATTAAACCCTCTAGGTCACATGCCTTAGTTTTCAATCAGGGCACAAAAGAACAAAAAGGGTATAACAAGCAAGATAAGAAACAAAAGAACTAAGGAGAGAAGAAGAATGATCAGAAATATGCTACTTCAAAAGCAGATAATCATACCTCTTCATCAAAAGGTGAAAAACCTAATAAGGAGAAGATTAAATGTTCTTACTATAAGAGGATTTTACATGATGAACATAAATGTTTAAAGAAACAAATTGACCACCTTTCACATCTTCTAGAAAGGAACAATACTAAGGTGCTTGATTCAATAAAACAAAGTTGATTAGAAGGGTCTATTAAGGACATAAACAAAAGTAAGGGAAAGGAAAGGGAAAGGCCCTAGTTATTGTTGCTTCATAACCAAAGTCTTGGATCATTGACTTGGGTGCTTCACACCACATGGTCTCATTAGAGGATAATTTTACCTTTTTGGAGCCATGGTCTATGCCTACCATACTTATTAGTGATGACACTTGTTGATGTGATTTTGTGACCACACCAATCAGCAGAACAAAGTAATCTAAAGGCTACTCCATTCTCTCTTAATCAAAGAATTTTGTGCGCTAAGATTGCAAGATAGATCGCACGTTCAACTCCAAGGTTTCCAAATGCTTTGGAATACCCTCAGTAGGTTCGTTGTGATATGTTGTTTTTACGAGGGTACTTACACAATTGTTCAAAAGGTTTGCAGTTGACAACAAGTTAAAGATTTGAAGGGGATTTTGTGCAAATGATTTAGCGTTGATGTATGACTTTTCCTATAACTATCCAAAATTATGCAGAATTGAATGGCTGCAGAGATTAGAAAACTACGTCCTAGTCTAAATGCAAGAGGTATTGAGCTTGACTTCAATGAACTTCAACTGAACGTTGTCTTGCCTCCTGTTGGATAGCTTTGACAAGGTTGGTGCAATCTTCAAGGGAGCGAAAAGATGTTCAAATAACAACTCAATAATGCAAATACCATCAAAATGATGCATACATACACATGAATCTTGACCGAAGTTAAGTCTAATTGATATTCTAGTTGACCACGCAGGACAAACTTACCATCAGTAAGCTTGTTAGTGGTATGGAATAATGAAGCTCACTTAGATCAAACACAACCACCCATAATTAACTACTTGCATAAAATTTACTCTAACTTATATCCTACTTGAAGTTGAAGGGTGAAAAAACCTCACTAACTACTCATAAAGAAAGAAAAATTCACCAATCAATGAAACTCTTTCATTATAATAGTCTTCGTAACAATTCCTTACAAAATTCTCAAAGGAATAATTTTCCTTCTGCTTCAAACAATGCAATGAAACTATTCTAACTCTAAAAATGTCTACTCTCTAGTCCGATCCAATGTCTACTAACTAGTGTAAAAATGAGGGGACTCTCCTTTATATAGCTGGCCAATCTCAATGGATGGCTTAGATCAAATTACAATGGATGGCTCAGATCGAGCCACTTCAGCCCTAGACAAGATTCTACCCTAAAAACTGCTAGAAGGTGGAGTGGTGTAATTAATGATTACAAAAATAATAGATTCCTCCTTGACCACTATGGGCAATTAATGCCCACTATCCTTCCAGAAGATTCTCATCTATGACCTTGTTCCCATTGCTCTTCTCTTTGACCATGTAAGCTATGAACTGTGTCAACACTTCATCAACCTCCTATTCTGAAATTGTCAGAGTAAGGTTGAGCTGATATTCAAGAATAGCAATCGTCTGCTCCTGCCGGTCACAAGACTTTCTCCAATTCTCAATAGATTCATGTGTGCTTTGAATGATGGCCGAGAATGTAGAGATATTTTCAAAGTCTAGTTGAACAAACGCCTTCATCTCAGAGAAGAAAGGCTGCAATCTCCCCTTCAATCCATCTATTTCCACCTCCTCAAGAGTTATCCTTCTAGAGAATAACGCTTTCAGTGTATTGAGGATGCCTCCATGAATATTTCCCATTGCCTTTCTAATCTCGGCAGACTCTGTCTTTGCCATGTCAAAGAAACCTTTTCCAGTAAATGTGGCATAATACCATCCTGGAAAATCATATCTATCCCTAGCTTGGATCACCCTTTCATCAACCAGAGTTTGCATGGGTATGCACATCAGAAAAGCCAAGCGTGGAATGGTCTTATCCTAAAATATATGCATGTCATTCCAAGCCTGCTCGATGTTTTCCAAGCGCGAGAGGATACCCGAAACATACTAGAAAGAGGAGACAAGATCAATCATGAATTTTTCTGCCTCAACACGGACACCGACAATCCACTTATCTCCCTCTTGAATAGCCTTCCTCATTTCTTCGAGCCCGCTGATTGACTCTCATGGAAGCTCAACTAGAAGCTCCACTGTTGGGTTTTTCTGAGCACATGGTTGTGCCAAATGCCGCACATACCTAACTAATGCCCTATGCTCCTTCTTCAATTTCTTGTATTTTCCTTCTTTTCCTACTAGTCTATCTTTTAGCGCCTGGAAGGAATTTTTAGCCTCCTCAACAACTTGTGCTCCGGAGGGACACCCTAATTCAATCATAGTGACTATGTAATTCTCTAGCATCACATCACCTAAGTCATATTCCTCCCTCATAACGACAACATGGAGAGTGTGTGAACTAGCCTCATTAGTTTCCATCCTAGAATATTTCTCGGATATCTTCCTTTTAGGTGACCCACCTATTCTATTCAAGAGCTCCTCCATTTCTACCACCGGGTTGGTGTCATCCTCCTGATCTCTCTTTATCGCGCATGAGAGCCAATTTGGAGCATTCTGCTGAGCACCATAGACAATAAGGGGATGCTCCTCTATTGCTTCAACTCCATGAACTTCTTGAATAACATTTGGTTGAGGCTCATCTACCTCCATACGCTGGCTATCCTCCTCAAAACCCCGAATGTCAAGCTCCATTTCATCCTCAAAGGCCACCTCAAGTGCACAATCAAAGAAAATGTCTATCTTTGTTTCTTCTCCTTCATCCACCATCACCCTCAGAGCTGCCTTTGATCCGCCGTTCTTGACAATGGTCGTTAACTTTCACTTTCCTTTCAACCTTCTGATTTGCAACATTGAGATCTTCATGTACGCTGAGGATTGGATTTCATCAACCGAAAGTAGATGTCTCCTTTGATCCCCAGGTTTAGTCGAACTCCGTTCTTTCCCGCTATTGTCAAAGTTTTGGCAATTCTTTCTTTTGCTAACACTGGTGGCCTCTGATCGCCCATGAGATTGTACAAGAGGGAAATTGATCTTCTCTTCAGCTTGTGAACATGTCCTTCTACCCAACTCCTCGTGAAGGTTAAAATAGGCATATACAAAGTGTCTAAGTCTGTGATCTTTGGCTCAACCCAATCTAGTGGTGGGATTGGTGTGTTCTTTATTGAATCATAGTCCAGGTGAGTAAGTCTGGAGTCCTCATCAACCTGATCTAGAACCTGGACCACTTTGCACTCCCTGATTAACTTAAGAGGCAATCTGGAGAACATTCTTCTTCTAATCTCAGCTTCGTCTCCTGCATTTGCCCAAAAATCTTCTAAATGAGCCATGTGCCTGTATTCTTCATCCTGTATAGTTCCAATCTTCCCTTGAGGATCAAAGTCCTACCGGTTGATATGGAGAGTGAGCTGGTAGAACTGTAATTCTTCTTCTGCCTCCTTGGTTGCCTGTAAAGAAGGGCACTCCTCAAGTGAGTTTCCCAAAAACAATAGGGAAGTGCAAACCTCCTTTCTTCTTCCTTCTTATAATTTTGTCATAGGCAATGAGTTGCCTAGATAGCTCGAGCATTATCATTCTATTTGTGGGATACCTCGGTAGTCGGTATGCATATGAATGGTATCCCGGTAGCCTTAAATAAGTGAACTTTTGGAATTGGACAAACCAAAACCCATACTCCTCGATCAACATTTGCGCTTCTTCAGATATTCTTTGTTGCAATCTCCATTGAAGAGTCCTCGTGATGTGCATTGTAAAGGCATCGTTCACTCTTTTGAAGTAAGAGGTGCTCGTCAGATGTAACTGCCTACAGGATTCATGAATCGACACCCGATTGTGACTTCACATCCCATCGTCTTCGCATACAGTCCAGTATTTTTCATTCGACCAAAGATATAAATGACATATGAGCTCATGTAGAATGTTTTTGTCCTTAGATTTTTGAACTGCTCATCAATGTTGTCATTGATCATTGTAGCCCAATCAACACATTGTTTTCCTTCAAGTACCACATTGATATAGAGAAACATCCACGACTCAAATGCATATGCTTGTGGGCTGCCATTAACCCGGCTGAGCAACATGATCAAATCACAATATTCCTGCTTTAGCTCCTCTTAAATAATTTGTTTTGGCAACTTGGCGTCAGGAGGCTTTGGCTTTCTCATCCAATATCTGTGGTGCCATAATCCTCTTAACACTATATTTAAATATGTAGGCATATCTTATCACTTCCTCTGATCTTGTATAATAGTTTCATTCATTACAGGATCCTCAATCTTTTCCATACCTGTATCACAAAGTGGTAGGTTATCATGCCATCCAGAGAAATAATCGCCTCGGTAGTCCAAATTGTGTGAATTACATCACTGGCTCATGAATGAACTGGCCGGTGGAAAACCTCACAAATGCAACCTCGCCACAATAAAGAACACGGGATACCAATTCTTACCATATATAGGGCGGCTTTTGAGGTTGAAATTAACCGGAGGTTGGTGTCACTAAACCTCCCTACCGGGATACAAACTGAATTTTAATAAAAGACTTCTTCAATTGTTTGATAATAGCCTGTCTGGAAGCATTCTCCTTGCCAGCTTCAACATTTCCAGCTTTGGCTCTAGCCTTGCTTGTTCTGGCAACATCACCTCTTCTACTTTCAGCCATCTGCAAAACAGAAAAGCAAGAATTATAATTCTAACTTTAAAAAATAAATATATCATGAGATGGCTGGCAAGTGGAGTTGGCTGCAAATAAATAAAAACTTCAGCATTGAATCACCAACTCCAAACACCGTAATTAAAACTTCGAGCTTCAGCAACTTGCAACAATAATACTCTCAGCACTTCGAAAAAATCAAATTTCACTTCTCCTCGATTCTCACTTTCTCAAGAATCCTTGGAGAAATAATTCTCAACTTCAACTTTCACTGAGATTTTGATTATATTCTCACATTAAATTCGAAGCAATTTCAAATCTTCAAAGAACCTCAAAAAATAACCAACTTCACAATAATTTCTAGCTTGCTCAACAATCACCTTCAGCCTCAACACAAATTTTAGCTCTGCAATTTCATGAAGAGAAATGAAAAACATCGAATTTTTTTATAACTGCAAGCATGCACTTATTTTAGCAAATGCCATAAATTCACTTTGCCACTACTCAGAAATTTTCCAATTTTAGGAGAGAATATTCCCAGTCATCATGCAATCATCATAGAAATTTGCTAATATTAGAGATTCTTTCTTCGTTTGAATTTAAAATTTCCTCCTCGACTGCCGGTTATTTCCAGTTGACTGAAGTAATTTCGAGAAATTTATTAAAATTTACTTCAGTATTAAAAATATCATCCTTTTAAAATGGTTTATTTAAAATTTAAAATTTAATTTCAATGCCATTTAATTACACTTGAGAGATTTTATTCATTTTGCCAGTGCCTTAGAAAAATTAATTCATACTGCGATCGTGAGCTCCATCGCTTTAAAATTGCTAGGCAAAAATTATTTTCCATCCATAATAAATTCCAAAATAAAATTTCCCCATGATAAATATCTCCCGACTTCAGAAAATCCCATGTGTCTAAACGAAGGGGGAATTTGATTTTTAAAACTTTGGAAAATAATAATTTTAAATTTCTCTAGCTTGGGCGAATTTAATATTATTTGCCTAGAGCAAATTTTATTTTACTTCCAACACCCTTTTAAAGGAATTCATCATTTAATCTCAGGTGTATTTATCAACTTGCAAAAATTTCCCTTTTGATTTTTCATGTTTAGGCATATATCCCCTTTGAACTTTGAATCTAAACACCTTAGGATTTTTTTTTTTAAACCCATATCTAAACCTAGGTGCATATAACATATTGAGTTTCTTTCTTTTTTAAATCCAATGCCTTTGATTATTTATCAATTCTTCTCCAAATCTGGGCGCAAAGAGGGGCTTATGCTTTCATTTTAATTGCCTTATTCAAATCTCAACTTAGGCACAGTTAGAGGGTTGCACTTTAAATTCCCATGCTTAGAACATTTTCAAAATCTCCACTCTTAACTGGGCGCATATGACCCTTGGAGCCTCTAGTTTTGATAACTTAGAAAACTCTCTCCAACTTTATCTTCTTCCCAGGTGCAAATAAGGTGGGCTTCTTTTATTTAAAATGCCTTAGATTATTTTCTAGACTTCTTTCTCTAAGTCCAAGCGCAAATGGAGGTTTCAGCTTTCAACTTGCAATACTTTCAATTATCTAGCTTCAACCATGGCACAATTGAGATAGTGAGCTTCAAGTTTAGATGCCTTTTAAAATTCTCAAGTTACTTCATCCTCCAGTCAAGGCGCATATCACATGTGTGTTTCCAAGTTTCATTTTGTCACTTAGGCATTTCTTTCAACATTCCTTCCATCTTTGTTTTAGGCGCATTTAGGTAGGTAAGCTTTCAGTTTCACATCACTTTAAAAAAAAAATCTTTTTAAGCTTCTCCAACCTTCTTGGGCGCATTTTCATGGTATACTTCCAATTTCCCA
>VDFB02287714.1:0-85755 GCA_007258455.2 Sequoia sempervirens | reverse complement strand
ATAATACACTGAAAAGTACATGCATTATACAAGTGTATATAATATACCGAAATAATCACCTTAATGAAGGTATGCCAATCATCTTTTTTCATCCCTAACCCAAATTCACCTTTCTTTGTTATTATATTGTTTATGTTCACATCAAATCCTGTGGGAAATCAAATTTTTCGTATGACTTCTTTTATAGCATTGCTTTGTTGCTCTGTTAATAACCAAGGAAGGGAACTTATATTAATTTGGTCTCCATCGCTATTTAATTGAATGAAATTTTTCATTGCATGATTGGCTTCCTGAATGTCACTAAAAATTTTGACAATTTTTTCTTTGTCATGCCTTCCATCCAATATTTTTCATAACGTTTCTGTTATATATTCTTTCCGATATGCATTGTATCAAACAAATGCACAATTTTTAGCTGCTCATAGTAGGGCAACTTTCTAAATTGTCTGGGATAACTTTTCAGTCCCTATGGAAGCCAACCATTAATTCCTTGACGACCTTCATGAAGCATATAAGTTAAACAAATTAACAATGAAAATCATTGTTAATTATAGCATGAGTAAACACAACACAATATAAAAATATAAATTCAAAACATATCATATATGATAGATAAACAATTTGATTCAATGTATAACCTTGATGATTAATTCTATTATATTCCAACTTCCATAGGCGAGGTGCCATTCTTCGTGGTTTTGATGTAGTCTCTTCTTTCCCATTGAAAAGATGTTTTTTAGTAGTTCGATACTTATGATTTCTATGGAGGAAGTGTCTATACTCATCAAACACCTGCTTTCCTAAACTTGTTGAACGACGAGATTTCATCTTTGAACCACAAATTGGACATGCAAATTTTCCCTTTGTTTGAAGACCTGCAAGATCATATATAATTGGATTAAATATGTCAATTTTTATAATTATATATAATGAATATAGATTATTTTAAAAACATGCATGATATCTACTTCATAAAATTAAATATTGTTAAAGTGCAGTCGAACGTTATAACATACTACAAAAATGTGTTAGCCTTGGGGCATCATGAATTGTCCATACAAGCATTGCATGGAATTGAAATTGTCTTTGTCCTATTGGTCTAGAGACGTCATACATAGTGATGCCATTCCATAACTTTAGTAACTCATCGATAAGAGGCTCGAGCATATACATTCATATTTTTAACTTGGTACTTACTCTAGTTGAATGAACATAAACATTACATAATTATTATAACCATTTTACTGCACATATATAAATTAATGTACATGACTATTGAATGAAAAAATATGTCATTGGTGCAACAAATAAGACAAATGAGATGCTACTACTTAAGGAAAATTACGTAAACAAATACCTCGAATAATCATTATTGACAACATTATGTGCTCCCTCTTATCGACATCCATGAAGGAATGCTATTGTTGATAACAAAAACAAGCCACACCGAAAAGTAAATGATCTCAGCTTCCAAATGGATTGACACGGCCCTTCCTAACAATGAAAGCCTAAGATTACAAGGTTCTCTTTAAAGTGTGGCTTATTTTTACTCCATGTCCCTAAATGTAGAACCATCTGCATGAATTCAAAGAATGTCATCTCCACTTCTATTTCATGCATGGTAATCCATAAATTGCACTAAGCTTTCGCACCTAAATAATCGTTGCATACGTGGAATAATGGGAATATAACGAAGAACCTTGCGAGACACATTTTTTGTTAGTTGATCTGCTCGATATCTACTGATATGACATTTCAGGCATTCTGTTGCAAATTCCTATTGTTTATGATATATAATATGATCATTGGTACATGCATCTATTGCTTGATACTCCATTCCGACATCTTCTATAATGCCGTATAAATCTCGGTATGAGTAAGGTAAAATATTTGATGGTGTTAACAAAAATTCACCCATCAATCTACAACAAAAAAGTAATTTTTTAATATAAAGAATATTAATGGTACATATTTCATCCTTTATTTACTAGTGATGAACTAACAACAATTAAAATAGATGAGAAAAGATGACATATATGACATACCTTAACATCCGTGAGATTGCTATGTTTGATAAACCATTCATAACCTTCAAGTTCAACAACAACAATACAATAGAGAGAAGAGTTGTTTGGGAGCCTTCATAAAGGGGCTCATATGCCTTCTCAAGTATAGGTAAATCATGAACATCATCAAAGTCATCTAGATCATCATGATCAGCTCTGCCACTAAATGTGTTATGGATCAATGTATTTATACCATCATCTTCAACTATTTTTTCTGGCACATGATCATCTTCTTCCATAGGATCATTAACTTCATCTTCGATATTCATAGCTCCATGTTCATCCTCTTGTAAAACCACATTCTCTGGGCTGTGATAATCCATACCATCTACCCTAGGGTGCCCCACCTTTATAATAATGATAGACACAAATAAATCATGATCATGATCAAGTGATTATATATATATATATATAATGTTAAAACGATATAAACATTTACAAATTCAATCAATATAAACACATATAATGAAAAACTTACCAATGGACGATAATCATGCCCCCCTTCAATGTGACCATGCTACCTACAATATTTCTCAACTGTTGTGATTAAAATTCATCTCATCTTTAAGCCCTTGCAATTATTGCAATGACAATAACATTTCCCATCACCCTTTCTTTTCAATCTAGCCCACAATCTATCAAGTGTCTCTTCATTTTGTTCTAGACTAATATTATCTGACATGATTTTTCTTTACGAAGCTTGACTATTTAGATCTTCAAAAAATATCAAACTCACACTCCAATAATTTTTATTCATAGGCAAGTGACAAAATCTAATAATTCTAATATTTTAAACCAAAAAAATATGGCATGCAACCACCCCTACAAAAAAGAAGATAATGTGAAGTTAATGACCCCAAAAAAACTTTAAAATGCTAATTCCAAAACTTATTAAATTTTGATTTTACTATGATTTCCAACTGTGAGACTCCTAAAATCATAATATTGAACTTGATCGAAAACTTCCTACAACGATGGAGGTAGTGAGCTAGTAAGAGCAAGTGACCCATTCCTAAGGAGCAACAAGTCAGAATCATCATTGCTAATGTCAATATAGATTTATCCTTTTTGTTAAACATGCAATGTGTCACTTCTTATGATGAGCTTATCCCTAGGGCCTTCAACATTGAGAGAGACCTAATCATACAAGGAAGCACACACTAGTAGAATTTGGAAAATAAATGAATAGGTGACTAAAAAATTTAGTCACAACAACTAAAAATGACTAAATTCTGCTCATTTTTTGCAACTCAGTTATAAATGAGTAATTAAATTACTAGTTTGGTTGTTGATTAAAAATTATTTAGTCACACAAATAAAAATGACTAAATAGTTAGTCATTTATTTAGTCACAATCTATTTGAATAAATCATTTAAGGAATCAAGAATATAGCCCACCAAAATACTCTAAAAATTTAGTAAACATACCCTAAATTTTTTGTCAAAATCTTATTTTCAGGCGTAGCCCACTAGAATGGAGTTTCATTTTAATAAACATACTCTAAAACCTTCATCAAAACATTATTTTCAAGTATAGACTACCAAAATGGAGATGTGTTTTAGTAAAGAATGATAGAGAACGGTGAGGAGATGTGCGTGAAAGGAGGAATAGGATTCATTGCTGCTTATCTCATTCCTACTCTGCTTAACAAATCTTACATTGTTCCTGCTACTATTTGTAATCTAGGTATTTACTTGACATATATTTGCATAATCTCAAATTCTTTCAAAGGCTTTTGAAGTATCAATGTATCCTATATAGGGTTTAGAATGATCTCTTTTAATTAAATAAATAAATAAATGATATATTTCCCTGTAATTAGATAATGTGGAGATCTCATAAATCTGCCCCAGCACTCTATCCTCTTTGGCACTGCATTCATTACTCCAGCTACTAGGGTTTTTCATGTGACATCTTTAATATCTTCATGACCATGGATCTCAGTCTTTGCTTTAATCATTTTCATGGTAACCCTTGAGTTCCATAATCCACCTTCAATCTCTTCTAAGAACATTGTATTAAGCTAGACTGCATAGTATGCATATAAAGCAAGTCCTTCATACCTGCGATTGTTCCAAACCACCACTCACTTCCTTGCTTAAAATGTTGCCTCCATAAGAACAATAGCATGTTTTAAAATCATAGTTGCCAGTGATTGACCATTAACGTCACCACTTTCATCAAGATACAATGATATTTTTGTCTTCAAACTCAAGGCATTATGCAAGATAACAACTCACTCACTATCACTTGAAGATTCCTTTCATGAGCATCCTTCTATAAAATCAAACTATGCTCTATAGATTGCCTACTTACTATAGGGGACTCATTGTTTCATGGTATTGTAGATCTTAAGATCCTTCAACCTTATTGACACTACTTAACAATCCACAAGGTATTATTCACTATTCTCCCATCTTTGATGAGTCTCAAAACACTGCTCAAACATGCAATCCACTACCTCCATTATACATTAATGGCTAAGAAGAAACATTGAACCTATGATTACCACTATTACTTCATTTGGACAGTCATTCCCTGATTGCATTTTCCTTGTCTAACACTACCAAAAGCATTTGAAAAACCCTTTAGGTCAGCAAGGGGGTAAGGAAACTCACTGTTAAAATCTCCAATTTACTATGCAAGGTTTGAGCTTTATTATCTTGTCACTGCTTAGCCTCTTTTTGACTGTCGCATCTCAAGTGACTGTCTTTCTTCTTACCGTAGATTGCATTTACAAATGTCACTAAGCTACATAGTGTGCTTCTTATTGGCTACAATCTTTAGATTGCAAGATTTTGTTATTAGCTACAATGTCTCAATCTTTCTGGTATTGCAACCTCACTAATCCACTATAGTTATTGTTTATGTTTCTACGGAGGCCTAGGGTTTGTACCCTAATCATGCTCTTACCAATGCTTCTGTTGGTATTAAAAAACAACCTTAAATCTTGGGTCAGAAAATTAGTTGTCTTGAAAAAGTTGTGGTATGATCTTGGATTGTATCCTAGAGTGTGTGGGAAGCTTGTGTTTGATCATTAAGGTATGTAAACCTGATCAGGGAAATGTATCCTATATAGCATGGGTCTTGCTTTAATACTTTCCATAATGGTTATTAGCATATCACATTATTATAGTTTGTGGTAACCCAAGATTGCATTCAAGTATGTAACAAACTTGGTTTGTAGTTTAAGCTATACACTTTTAAGTAACATTCACAAGGTTTAGAAAATATTGATCATTCTCTAGAATAGCCCATTAAACATGGGTTGTGCTTGAATTCACTACATAATTGATATAACACAACCACTTTGCATATCAACCAGAGTTATAAGCTCTTTATTGCAGCAAGAGGTAATCACTCTTGGATCATGCTATAATTACATCGTAACCTGTTAAACTTGAGACAACCTGAATGCACCCAATGATAATTGACACCTACATTATACAACTTGAATTAACTACATTATATGAGTGCCTCCATTTCTATCACAACATAGCCACATTAAACTTGGGTCACACATGAATGCATCCTGTATTTGTTATAGCACAACTATGCCACATGACCGATAGAGTTATGGATCACATAATTACAGTCACAAGAATTTGTTCCTTGGTTGTGATCTTATGGTGATTCCACACAACAAAATCTAGACATGAAATTATCAAAACCCTAAACCTCTAAAAATGAAATATGATGTGATGTTACTTTAAAATATGATTTTCAAACCTGGAACTACAAATCTGACTTCACAACTGAATTCTGCAAAAAAACAATGACTACCCTCAACCTGGTGATCTCTTCTTGAATTTTTTCTAATTTTTCCCAAGAATATCATCCTTATTTCTCCACAAATTGTCTCAAGTAGAGAAAAACATTGTCGCAATAAATCAACGAACTCACTTTTCTTTATGTCGGCCACAATTTGATTTTTTTCTTATTTTTCATGTTTGTCAAAATTTTGATGAAACTGATAGTCAAAATTTTGATGAAACCGAGATTCATCAAAATTTTGACGAACGTCGAGGACAAACTTTTAAAAAATTAAAAATTACACATCAAATTATACATATTTTGTTGGACATTTTCATCAGATTTTGTAGTCAAATGAGTTAGTGTCAACACAACCATCCAAATCTAAATTTGTATAAGCAATCAATGTGAAATGAGTAACCTTAGTATACCACAAGCCATAATCTAGAGTATTCTTCAAGTATTTGAATATCCTGTTTACTGCCACAAAATTTCCTTCTTTAGGATCTTCTTGAAATCTAGCCACAAGACAAACTACATGCATGCTATCTAGTCTAGTAGAAGTTAGGTATAATAGTCCACCATTCATAGATTTCTACTTTCTCTGATTAGTCTTAGGGGATTCACCATCCTTGCTAAGTTTGCAACTAGAAACCATAGGAGTACATACTAGTTTGGAGTCATCCATTCCAAAATTATTCAACATTTCCTTAGCATACTTTGATTGTGAAATGAATATTCCCTTGTCTATTTGATTGATTTGTAGCCCAACGAAGAAATTCATCTCCCAAAACATAGATATCTCAAACTCTTTCTACATATATCTTCTACAAATTTCTTACACATATATCTTCTACAAATTTCTTACACATATCTTCATTTCCTCAAAAAATGATGTCATCAACATATGCAACCACTATCAAGATTTTATCTTTCTCAACTTTGAAGTAAATATTACTATCTGTGGTACCCTTGTTGAATCCGTGTTATATCAAATATCTTTCCATCCTTGCATACTAAGCTCTAGGGGCTTGCTTCAATCCATATAGTGCCTTATTCAATCTACATACCATGTTGGGTTTATCTGATAACTAAAATCCTTTTGGTTGTTCCATGTAGACTTCTTCCAATTCACCATTCAAGAAAGTAGACTTCACATCCATCTAATAAACTTAGTTTTTATGTGCTACAAATACCAGAAACATCTTGATTGCTTCCATTCTATCCATAGGGGAAAATATCTCCTCAAATTCTATTCCTTCAACTTGTGACTAAACCTTACACACAAGCCTTACCTTGTTTCTCACTACTTTTCCATTTTCATTCAACTTGTTTTTGAATACCCACTTAGTTCCAATTATGTTCTTATTTTTAGGTCTAGGAACCAATTCCCAAGTCCAATTCTTCTCAATCTACATAAGTTATTTCATTTCCTTCATCTAATATTCATCTTTGCATGCTTCAATCACTATTTTTTGTTCAATTTCAGAAAGTGAACAAAAATTTACCCCCTATTGAACAACTCTTCTTCTTGTCAACACTCCTTTGTTTTTGTCTCCAATGATTTGTTCTTTAGAATGATTTATCTGCACATAATTAGGGGTTTAGGGGTCTTTTTTGGAGCTTCCTCCTCTTCATTTTGCACTTCTCTTTTCTTAGCTTTTTCTTCTTCCTTTCTACAAGTAGGCTCATCCAACTCATATCCATCTATCACAATTGAATTTTGTAAGTCTTCATCAATATTAACACTTCCACTTTCAAAAATCCTTTTGATCCTTTTGTTGTAACATTTGTAAGCCTTTCTTTTAGGAGATTATCCAAGGAATATACCTTCATCAGAACTTACATCAAACTTTCCTAAATCTTCATCCTCTCTTCTAATATAGCATTTTCTTCCAAATACTCTAAAGCACTTGACAATAGGGATCCTTCCATACCAAAACTCATAGGGAGTTTTTGTGTTGTTAGCTTTTTATTGAACTCTATTAAGAATGTAAAAAATAATATGTATTGCTTCTCTCCAATATACTTCTGGTAGATTAGCTTCTCTCATCATAGTCCTTGCAGCTTCTTGAACAGTCCTATTTTTCCTTTAAACTACTCAATTCTACTAAGGATTCCTAGGGGTAGGAAAGTTCCTCTTTGTTCAATTAATCTCATAAAACATGTTGAATTCCTTGGAGGTAAATTATCCACCTCTGTCAAACCTCAAGAATTTTATCTTCAAATCCATTTCATTCTCAACCATAGCTTTAAATTCCTTAAATCTATATAGAGCTTCAAATTTTTGTCTAAAAAATGTAACCCATGTCATTCTAGAGTAATCATCAATCAAAAGCAAAAAATACATGTCACCTTGAAGACTTCTCACTCTTGTAGGTTCAAAAAGGTCTATATGTACCAATTCCAACAATATGGTAGGAGATCGTTCCCTACCTTTGAAACTACTTGTTTGTTTTCCAAATTGACAATCTTTCTAAACAACATTGATCGGCTTTGTAATCCTTGTAAGATCTCTCACTGTTTGAATTGAATTGATTATAACCAAATTATCAAATTTGATGTGACACATTCTCCCATGCCATAACTCAATGTCATTAATCTAAGTCATGAAGCAATGACCATTTGTCCTCTTTCTAGCAACAATTATAGTTCCATACCCTTTTCTGATCTCACAACTATTATCTTGAAACATAAGATTGTATCCTTTTCTACACATTTTTCCAACACTCAAAAGGTTATGCCTTAGCGCTTAACATATTAAACATCATTAGTATTGTAGTTTCCATATAAAAATATTGAACCAGTTCCACAAATCTTAGCACTTGAATCATCTCACAATTTAACAAGTCCTCCATCATATTTTTCAAGTTTAACATACTTACTTTTTTCTCCGATCATGTGATTTGAGCAACCGCTATCAATAACCCTTTAGTTTTTATCTTGTCTAGCATGAAAAGTAGATACCAAAGTACCTTCAATCTTAGCCTTCTTCCCCATAACACTATCCTTCAAACATCTTTCTAAGTTAGTAGAAATAGGCTTGTCTTTTAAATCCAAAAACAAGTATTCATTTTAATCAGGATCTTCATAATCAATTTCATCATCAGAGATACCAACATCTTCTCTAACATAGTAGATTTTCTTGATCATCTTACCCTTATTATCCTTATTCTTATTATTCACAACTCTATTTGGACATCTTGAAGCATAATAACCAATATTTCCTCAACTAAAGAATTTTGAAAGGTAATTTACCCTTGTACTTACCAATGCCCTTTTTCATTCTTCTTATCAAGTTATCTTCCACATCACCAAGATCTTCTCTATCTGAATCTTCAGTCTTTTTTGATTTTGCAATCTTGAAAGCTATCTCCATTTTTTCATAGTTCTTCGAACCAATTTTCCTCATTTCAAATGTAGTTAGGGGTATGTATAGGATCATGAGGGGCCAAAAAGTGGCGATATGATGGGTATGTGTAGGGTATGTGGCTAATGACTTTTTTTTACCCAAAATTGATGAAATGAAAAGGGTTTTTAAAGGAGATTCTCAGCTTTTCACCAATATAAATTACGCTTTATTGTGAATTTAATAAATAATTATTATTCATTTCCTATTTGAATTATGACTAAAATCCTAATTGATAGACTGATTGAAAAACATCTATAGCTTTCAAATGGTATCACATTTTTTGAATCTGAAACATGCATCACATTCTATGCTTCACATACTATAGGATTTAAAAAAATGGATTTCATGAAGTTTTGACCAAGTTAAGGTGGTCAAACATATGAGTTTTTATTTTATTTTTAATTTGTAATAAAAAAATCATAATTAATTATTTACTTGGAAAAAAATTACAAAAAAATATGCATCACATCGGGACATGAGTCCTCCACTTATATCTAAAATATTATAAAAAAATATTATCATTTTATTGTGGTTAAGATGGTTAGATAGACACCTACTTCTTATTTTTTCCCTAAAATTTAAGTACTACTACATTGAAATTTAAAAGTTTCACCAAATAGATTTAAAAAAAGAAAGTAAACCTAGTAGTTTAGAAACTACATTCAATTTGTTACAGATTCTATTCTTACATATTTTTGAAATTTAATATAGATAACTTATTCAAATTTTTTACATCATGTTTCCTAACTCTAATTTTTTTGAATTTTTCGCCACTTAAGGGCTTGCTTTTCCATGATGATCTTGCACATACCGTTAGTGTGTCATACAACTAATCTCTAGTGTAAGTATTCTAATTTGCAAATTCCTCAATAGCAAAAAAAAATTCACTATATGAATTAGGAAGAGTTTTGAGAATTTTCTTTAACACTTTAGATTCTTTGAATTGTGCACCGAGACCTCTCATGGCACTCACCAGCTCATTAACCCTCTACATATAACTTATGATTGTTTCATCATCAGACATCCACAAAGTCTCAAATTGTGCCTCCATATTCTACAGCTTATCTTGTTTAACCTTATCATCTCCTTCATAAATACTTTCTAGCTTATCCCAAACTTCTTTAGCAATTTTTAGATCCATAAATTTTATTAATTCAATATTTGCAAGGCTAGTCAAAAGAACAAACCTTTCCTTACCATCTATTTCATAAGCTTTGATTTCATCACTTTTGATCGGTCCATTTTGAGGTATGGTTTAGGTAGTATTCACTACTTTTGTAACTTCAAATTCAAGACAAATTAGATAGCCTTCCATCTTAACCTTCCAAAATGCATAGTATGTTCCATCAAACATAGGGACCTCCTTCTTGTTTGTCATCTCAGATCTACCTCAAGCGGTCAATATTTTCTCTAAGAAACCTCTTTGATACAAATTTTTGAATGAACAAGACAAATGAGAGGGGGTGAATATGTTGTATCCAATTAAAACATAAAAACCCTCAACAACAATCAAATCCACATGTATTCCTAAAACCCTTAATTTGTTATAATGTTTAATCATGAAATGCATATAACAAAAAATAAAATAAAAAAACCATACACAAGAGAACACCAAATTTTACATGAAAAACCCAATGAGGGAAAACCCTTGGTGAGGATTAGCTCACAATATAATTAATTGCAAAAAGTGGTACAAAAAGGTTCACTGCCAGGACACACTATCTAGAAAGGCTCACTGCTGAAGTAGAAAGAAGAAAAGAGCATAGAATGTTACACAAAGAACATGATCTCAATGCAATAGGAAATCCACCACAATAGCTCCAACACACTTGTAGCCTTGCATGAATGATTGTAGACACCATCTACTCACTACATCCAGTAATCTAACACTTTGAATCTTGCATTGCTCTCCACAAATTCACACTACCACAAACACACTTACACACTTGTACACACAACCTTCATTTTAAAAATTCAAAGTAGGTCAAAACTAAGCATTCTCACAGTTGATAGGAACTAAAGTGGATAGAAAAAAAACTTTAATTGGGACCCCCAAAATAACTCTCACATGCCACAATACACCTTCATTAATATCTAAACATCTTTGAATGTAGTGTAAACACAAGGTCAGTCAAGACCTGTGAAAACACATTAAACATTTGAGTACACGCTTTGAACAATATGCAACTTTCAAACAACAAGCTTTACTTGAATATGATCCAAGAACATCCTAGAAACCAACAAACTCCATCACAACAAATCTCACCCAAAGATTAAATAAACATTCTATTTACATAAACAACACTACCAGACACTACAATACATTGTAACTTAGAAGACCTTCTGATACACCAAACAATGATTTTTTCTGAAATAGGAAAGAGAACAACATCATCAACTCTCCTTCAGAACCAAAAGTCCTGAAGCCAATCTATGGAGAAACACAAAGCAAGAAAATTTCTCCCAAAAAATTCTATACAGAACATTGCAAATCTAGTTCATACACTGATGAATGTATCTTTCACTGTACCTTTATACAAAAGACCAAATTTTTCATATAACATCTTTGAACACCTCTATCCAACATATCCAAACCAAAAGAGTAGATCTTAAACCCAAAAGAAATGTAGACAAAAATCAAAATAATTCTACAAAATTGAACACCATTGCAACATCCTATTCCTTTTATCTATCAAGTTTCTCAATATCCTCAACATTCTCATTACTACCATAATCATATCTAGGAGCTTATCAACAAAGCAATCTCTTTATGATACTACTCAATCAACATTAATGACAACACAAACTAGTTGACGTCAATGGAAACACCTTCATACTTCATACTTGCAACACTCTTGTGCATGGTTTTGATTTATTTTAGTTTCTATTATTTTCCTTTCATACTAAATCATCATAAAAAATTAAGGGTTAATTAAGTTAATGTGGAACTGAATGTGTATAATGGTTTTGAAGGTTTAATGTACAACTGATTCACCCTCATCTCATTTTTCTTGTGCATTCAACAATTGGTATCAGAGCAAGATTCCTTTGCATAAAGCTTAACTGTTTGAGGTAGATTTTAGATGACACATAAGAAAGAGACCCCTATAATTGATGGAATGGATTATGCATTCTAGAAGACAAGGATGGAAGGCTTTTCAATTTATCTTGGATATGATTTTTGGAAGTATATTAATATTGGTTACATTGAACCTACAAATGGTCCAAGTACTACTGATGAGATCAAATCCTATGAAATAAATGGTAAATCAAGGTAAGCTCTCTTAAATAACCTTACAAATTCTGAGTTGGTGAATGTTATGAGTCTGAAAACTAATAAACACATTTTGGAAAGGTTAGAAGGAATTTATGAAGGAGATGATAAGGTCAAAGAAGCTAAGATGAAAAATCTAAAGGTCATGTTTGAGAACTTGTGGATGTCTGAAGAAGAAAATGCCACAAGCTATATGAAGAGGGTAGATGAAGTGGTAAGCTCCATCAAAGGTCTTGGTGGTGAAATCAAAGAACAAAAAGTGGTAAAGAAAATTCTCAAAACTCTTCCTAAATGTTATAGTCAAAGTTTTTGCTATTGAGGAATTTTCGAGTTTGAATCAATATACTAGAGATCAATTGTATGACTCTTTAGTTTCTTTTGAGATTAGAGAATTTGGAACAGATAGTGATATAAAATTTGAGACTACTTTTAAGGCTAGGAAATTAGAGATCAAGGAATTAGATCAAAAAGATCTTGATGATATAGAAGCTAACTTTGTAAGGAGAATGAAGAAGGGTATTAGTACGTACAATGGTAAGGTTCCTTTTAAATATTTTAGTTGTGAAAAGATAGGTCACTATGCTTCAAGATGTCTAAAAGGAGATTTGAATAATAAAAATAAAGAGAACAAAGGTAAGATGATTAAAAAAATATATTATGTTAGAGAAGATGCAAGTATTTTTGATGATGAATCCGATTATGGAGATGACAATGATAAATGATTGTTCATGGATTTAAAAGATGAATCTATTTCTGCTAACTCTGAGAGATGTGTGAAGGAAAGCTCTTTGGATTCAAAGGATAAGACTGAAGGTACTTCAATATCTTCTTTTCATGCTAGAAAAGAGAACTATTGGATCATTTACAATGGGTGCTCTAATCATATGACTAGTGATAAGAGTAATTTTATTAAACTTGAAAAATATGATGGAGGATGTGTTAGATTTGGTGATGATACATCTACTAAGATATGTGGATAAGGTTCTGTTAGTTTTGATGACAAGCATAAAATTGATGATGTTTACTATGTTAAGGGTTCAAGGCATAACCTCTTGAGTGTTGGAAAAATGTATAGAAAAGGGTACAATCTTATGTTTTAGGATGATGGATGTGAGATCAAAAAAAATTCATAACTATGGTTAATAATAGAAGAAGGATAGATGGGAATGTTTATCAACTTAAGGGTGCTAATAGTCATTGCTTTATAACTTAGATTAAGGAAAGTTGGTTATGACACAGGAGGATGTGTCATATCAATTTTGATATCCTAGTAATCAGTTCAAGCTATAAGAGATCTTCCAAAGATTACGAAGCCTATTAATGTTGTCTATAAAGAATGTCAAATTGGAAACAAACCAAGAAGAAGCTTTAAATTCAAAGAAAAATCTACTATTGGACTATTAGAATTGGTGCATACAGATTTGTGTGATCCTACAAGGGTAAGAAATATTCAAGGTGATGGGTATTTCATGCTATTAATTGATTATTATTCTAGAATGACATGTGTTACTTTTCTCAAAGAAAAATTAGAATCCCTAGACAAGTTTAAAGCATTCAAAGTTATGGTTGAGAATGAAATGGATATGAAAATAAAATGTTTGAGGTCTGTCAGAGGTGGAGAGTTCACCTCCAATAAGTTTAACATCTTTTATGAAGATCATGGAATAAAGAGGAACTTGTTGGCCCCTAGGACTCCTTAGAAAAATGGAGTAGTTGAATCAACAAATAGGACTATTCAAGAAGCTTCAAGAACAATGATGAAAGACGGAAATATACCAGAAGTGTACTGGAGAGAAGCAATTCATACTATTGTTTATATACTTAATAGAGTTTAAGCAAGAGAAAATAGTGCAAAGAATCCTTATGAGCTATGGTATGGAAGGATTCCTACTATCAAATACTACAGAGTGTTTGAAAGAAAATTTTATATTAGAAGAGATGAAGATAACTTAGGAAAGTTTGATGCAAGGTCTAATGAAGGTATCGTCCTTGGATATTCTACTAGAAGCAAAGCCTATCGATGCTACAACAAGAGATTGAGAAATATTGTTGAGAGCACCAGTGTCAAGGTTGATGAAGATTTATACAAGAATTCAATGATGATAGATGGATATGAATTACATGAGTCTTTTTGCATAGAAGAAGAAAAAGAAAAAGAAGTGAAGATTGAAGAGGAAGAAGCTCAAAAAAAGACACCTAAAAATCCTAAGTATGTGTAGAAGAATTATTCTAAAGATTATATCATTGGAGATAAGAGAAAAGGTGCAATGACAAGAAGGAAAGCTACTAAAGAATATATAAATATATGCTTACTTTCTAAATTTAAACCTAAAATAGTGATTGAGGCATGCAAGGATGAATAGTGGATCAAAGCTATGGAAGAAGAACTGTTGCAAATTGAGAAGAGTCAGACTTGGGAACTTGTCCCAAGACCAGCAAAAAAAATGTGATTGGAACTAAGTGGGTATTCAAAAACAAACTAAATGAGAATGTTGAAGTGGTAAGAAACAAGGCAAGTCTTGTGTGTAAAGGCTACTCACAAGTTGAAGGAATAGATTTTGAGGAGAAATTTTCCACAGTGGCAAGAATGGAAGCTATCACTATGTTTTTGGCATTTGGAGAACATAAGGATTTCAAAGTTTATTAAATGGATGTGAAGTATACTTTATTGAATGGAGAGTTGGAAGAAGTATACATAGAACAACTAGAAGGATTTCAATTATTAGACAAACCAGATATGGTCTATAGATTGAAGAAATAATTGTCTAGATTCAAGAAATATCCTAGAATTTGGTATGTAAGGTTGGATAAGTATTTGATACAATAAGGATTAAATAAAGGTGCCACAGATAGAAACCTTTACTTTAAAGTTTGAAAAGATAAAATATTTATTGTGGTTTTATATGTTGATGACATAATATTTGGAGGCAATGAAGCCATGTGCGAGAAGTTTGTAGAATAAATGTAGAAAGAGTGTGACATGTCTATGTTTGGGGAAATGAATTTATTTCTTGGATTACAAATAAATCAGATAGATAAAGGAATTTTCATTTCACAATCAAAGTATGTCATAGAAATGTTGAAGAAGTTTGGAATGGAAGATTCTACACTGGTATGTACTCTTATGGTTACTGGCTGTAAGCTGAACAAGAATGATGAATCTCCTAAGGCTGATTAGAGCAAGTATAGATCAATGATTGGTGTACTTATATATCTAACTGCTACTAGACTGGATATCATGCATTCAATTTTTTTTGTGACTAGATTTCAAGAAGGTCCTAGAGAGTCACATGTTACAGTAGTAAAGAGGATATTCAAATACTTGAAGGGAACTCCAAAACATGGGTTGTGGTATCCAAAGGATGCTACTTTACTTTGAGTGCTTACACAAATGTAGATTGGGTTGGTTGTATAGATGATAGAAAAAGTACAAGTGGTGGTGTATTCTTTCTTGGATGTAGATTTGTGTCATGGATAAGGAAGAAACAAGATTCAATGTCTTTATCTACTATAGAGGTAGAATACATTGTAGCAGCATCTTGTTGCACACAAGTGTTGTGGATCAAGAAAATGTTGAAGGACATTAGGGTGGTATATGATGAACCACTTCTATCTTCTATGATAATACAAGTGCTATAAATATTTCAAAAAATCTAGTAATGCATTCAAGGAGAAAACATATCTCAATTTGGTATCACTTTTTGAGAAAGAAGGTTGTAGAGAATGAAGTAAAGCTTGAATATGTGCCTACAAAGGATTAGGTTGTTGATATATTCACTAAGGATCTTCCGAAGGATACATTTGAGTATCTTCGAGAGAAGTTAGGGTTTATTTCCCCTCCTTGAACTAGATGCATAAGGAGATGCATCAATCCAATGGATTTCAAGATTCATTCCTTGGTTTGGACTAATGTTGGTGGCTACTTCTCATGGGGAGTAGGTAGTGACATTGTTGGTTTTTGCTATCAAGGGGAGTGAGTGTTGTCATTGTCCAATGGTTTTTGATTGGTGTAGTATGGTGTATGATCCTACGGGGGAGTTTGTAGATTAGTAAAGGAAATGAACTTTCAAAGCAATGGTGAACATTATGATTGATGTCAAGGAGAAACATAAGTAATGCAAATTTTTTGTCCTTTTCCATTGACGTCAAAAGGGGGTTGAGTCATGTGAAAAAGAAGATATTTAAGGGGAGCAAAAGAATCATGTGAAAAAAATTTAGTTGTCAAAAGGGGAGAGAAGAATATACCAAGAGGGAGTGTGAGTAATGAGAGAAGAGAAAATGAAATAGGTATGGAGCAGACCTATTGTGTCTTTGATGGTTTTTCACATCAATGTTGTCATCAATGACAAAAGGGGAGATTGTTGTAAGTATGAGAAGTTGGTTTTTTCATTGATGTCAACAAGCCTATTTTACATTGGTTTCAACTGCATGAGATGAAGGTGGTTGCAAGAGTAAGTGTAGTTATTGGTATTGTTTATATTGTTGCATTGATTATGCTTTGATTAGTTGCATTATATTGTCATTAGTAAGATACTAATGCCAACCTCTAGTGTTTCTTTGATAAGATTTTATCTATGGTTAAAGAAGTGTCGAAGATGATGAGGATGTGTCTCCGAGGCTTGGTTTCCAAGTGCTTTTGAGAAAATTTGATAAGAAGAGGAAATAGTGTGTTGTAGTGTTGTTATGGGTTGTAGAGTAGTGTTTTGGTCTTGCTCCACATTTATTCTAGGTTGAAAATCTGCCTATGTGTTTTAGATATGTTGGTCATAGGTGTTCAAAGGTGTAGTATTCATAATTTGGTGTGATGGATCATTGTGCAGAAGAAGTTATGTTCACCAGTGTGTGAACAGTGTATTACAGAGGTGCCTAAGAGAAATGATTTTTCTTTACATTTCTCCACAATTTGGTTTCAAGTCTTGTGGATCTGAAGGCATGCTTGTAGTGTTGGTATCTTTCTTCAATCAAATATGTTTGATGTTTAGTGATTTGGAAGTCATTTTATTAACTGGAAATGTATGGTAGAATTGGTTGAGTGTACTGGGTGTGTACATTACTTAGGTGAAAGTTGTTGTGAAGGATTTTGTTGGATCTCAGGGTCATTTTGGAATATTCTAGATTGTGTTCAAGTGACATTTGTTGTCTGCGAGTTGTTAGTGGATCAAAGTAAGTGTGTACTTAAAATTTTAAAGATGTTTACACAACGACTGACCTTGGTGTTTACAATAATTGTGATGGATGCTTATTGTTTATAGAAGCATGTGGTAGCATGGTGTTATATATTTGGGTCCCAAATAAGGAGTAGTATGGTCCACCTTCACTTTTATCTACCATGGAAGTGTTTTAGTGCCAACCTAATTTAAATTTGCATGTTTGATGTGCATAACTGAACTTAGAGAATGGTTTCAAAGTTGAGGATGATACAAATAGGAGTTGAGTTGTTGGGGAATGTGAAGATATACAAGTAAGTTCTAAATGATGAAAAGTGTAGAGTATTAGAGTGCAAGTTTTAGAAGTGCAGTATGAGCTTTCATGTGTTAGGTTGCTGGATGTAGTAAGCAGAAGGTTTCTACAATTCTTCAATAATGTTGTGAAGGTGTTGGTGATATTGTGGTGGATTTATCTACTGAATTGAGATGGATTTATTTGTGTAACATTCTTCTATATCTTCTTTCTATTTTGGAAGTGAGCCTTTTGGTAGTGATCCTTTCTTCTTTGGGTAGTGAGCCCTCTAAAAATGAGCCCTATTATATTTACTAAATTGATATTACTTTATATTGTGAGATAATCCTTGCTATGATGTTTCCCATCTTTGTTTATCCATGTAAATATGGTGTTCTCTTATGCATGGTGTCAATTTATTTCAGTTTCTCTTATTTTCCTTTCATGCTAAATCATCATAACAGATTAAGGGTTAATTAAGTTAATGTGGATCTAAATGTGTATGAGGGTTTTGAAGGTTTAAGGTACAATAGATTCACCCCATGTCTCAATTGTCTTGTGCATTCAATGGGTATGTGCAGGATCATGATGGGCCAAAAAGTGGCGATATGATGGGTATTTGTAGGGTATGTGGCTGACGACTTTTTTTTACCCAAAATTAATGAAACAAAAATGGTTTTTAAAGGAGATTCTCAGCTTTCCACCAATATAAATTATGCTTTACTTTGAATTTAATAAATAATTATTATTCATTTTCTATTTGAATTACAACTAAAGTCCTAATTGATAGGCTAATTGAAAAACATGTATAGCTTTCAAACGGTATCACATTTTTTGAATTTGAAACATGCGTCACATTCTATGATTCATATACTATAGGATTAAAAAAAATGAATTTCATAAAGTTTTGACCAAGTTAAGGTGGTTAGACGTACGATTTTTTATATTTTTAAAATTTGTAATGAAAAAATCATAATTAATTATTTACTTGGAAAAAAATTACAAACAAATATGCATCACATCGGGACATGAGTCCTCTATTTATATCTAAAATATTATACAAAAATATTACCATTTTATTGTGGTTAGGGTGGTTAGACAGACACCTACTTCTTATTTTTTCCCTGAAAATTTAGTACTATTGCATTGAAATTTCAAATTGTCACCAAATAGATTTTGTTTAAAAAAAAAACGTAGTAGTTTAGAAACTACAATCAATTTGCTACAAATTCTATTGTTACATATTTTTGAAATAATATAGATAACTTATTCAAATTTTTATGTCAAGTTGCCTAACTCTGATTTTTTTGAATTTTTTGCCACTTAAGGGCCTGCTTTTTCCATGATGATCCTGCACATACCCCAATAGACTTGATATCCATTTGATATACTTTGAATTTCTTGTGAGAAGCAAAAGAAATAAACATCCTTATTTCCTCCATTCTAGCTTGGGAGCCAAAGTCTCCTCAAAATCAATACCTTCAACATGTGAATATCCCTTATAAACCAATTTAGCATTGTTCCTTACAATCACAAATTCACTATCTTCATTCAACTTATTCTAGAACACCCACTTTGTTCCAATCACATTCTTATCAGTAGGTCTGGGAACCAATTCCCAAGTTTGATTCCTCTTTATCTAATCTAGTTCTTCTTCCATTGCTTTTATCCAGCCATCATCTTTTCTAGCATTAGCAAAGTTATTGGGCTCTACTTTTGACAATAAACAAAAGCTCACTTGCCTACTTTCTCTTGCAAGCCTTCTTTCGGTAGCACACCTTCATCAATGATCTATCTATAGAGTGGTTCTTTTGGAAATATTTTGTTGGAGTCTTGAGAGCCTTCACTAGTTCTAGTTCCTTTTCTTCTTTCTCTTCTTCTTCTTCCTCTTCTACTTCAATCCAAGGAGGTATATTATATCTAAAAACCTCAGGTTCTTGTGAGATCCAACACAAGTCTTCATCTACTTTAACACTTGTGTTTTCAAATATCTTTTCCAAACTCTTATTGTAACATCTATAGGCCTTTCCCCTTGTTGATTTAGCAAGAAAGATCCCTTCATCATACCTTGAATCAAAATTTCCAAGGTATTCTTCATCTCTTTTGATATAAAATTTGTTGTCAAAATTTCTAAAATATCTAATAGGAGGCCTTCCATACCACAACTCATAAGGGGACTTAGTTATATTAACCCTTAATTGCACTTTGTTAAGCAGATAGACAACAGTGTGAACTACTTCTTTCTAGTACATGTCAAGTACATCAACATCCTTCATCATTACCCTAGCCATATCTTGGACATTCCTATTATTCCTTTCCAATACAACATTTTGCTAAGGGGTCCTAGGAGAAGACAAATGTCTCCTAATTCCATTATCTTCACAAAAAAAATCAAATGCATTTGAAGTAAGTTCACCTCCTCTATCTGACCTTAAACATCTTATCTTAATATCCATTTCATCCTTTACTTTTTCTTTGAATATTTTAAACTTATCAAAAGCTTCTAATTTTTTCTCTTAAGAATGTAACCCAAGTCATTCTAGTGCAATCATCTATGAACAACATAAAATACCTTTCACCTTGTTGAATCCTTATCCTTGTAGGAAGTATAGGTCAATGCAAATTAGCTCCAATGACATTGTAGTTGTGCACTCCTTGCTCTTGAAACTTGTCCTTGTTTTCTTTCCCATTTGGCATTCCTTGCATAGAGTATTTGTAGGCTTAACTATCTTAAGCATATCTCTCACTACATGAGTAGTGTTGATCTTCACCATATTTCCAAAGTTGATGTGTCCCATTCTCTTGTGGCACAACCAACACTCACTAGACTAAGCCAATAAGTAGATTCTTCCATTTTCCTCTTTTAGATGATAGACATTACCATTTGTCCTTGTTCATTTAGTTACTAGTATTCTAGACCCTACCTTCCTAATTTCAATCCCATTAGCATGAAAATTAATATTGTATCATATTTTACAAATCTAACTGACAATCAAAAGATTATACTTCAGACCTTTGACATAAAGGACATCTTTAGTTATGTTCTTTTTGTAGACACTTAAAAAATGTCTTGAATGATATCATGCACTCAAATCAGGTATATTAGCATCATTTCATCTGAAAATCCATCTTCTTTTCACTTGTTTAATTAAATAAGCCTAATTATTTAATTAAATGCCCCATTTTCATCTATTAACCTAATTAATCTAATTAGGTTAATTCACCCCCTTTCATGCTAGCATTTCATCTTATTAAATTAAATACATCAAGTTATTTAATTTAAATCCCCAAGTCCTCTTATTTAATTAAATAACCCTTAGTTATTTAATTAAATATTATCTTGCTTTCCCATTTTCATTAAATCATTTTTATTAACATGAATATCATCTAATTCTCCTAATTTGTATAATTGAAACTTTATTCAATTATCAAATTACTAATTAATCTAATCTTCCCACTTGCAAGAGAGTATTCTAGGGAATATTCCTCCTTTGTGCATTCCTCCAAAACTAATATTCCCATGGAATATTCCTTCCCCTTTGCACAATTTAATTTGGTTTTAATTAACTAAATATATAATTTTCCTCACCCATGAGAATATTCAAAAGAATATTCTTTTCCTTCACTCATTTGAAAAAGGGGCATATTCATTTTTAAAACAAATTCTCAAAAAACTCTTGAGTAAGCTTTTGAAAGTGTGTTTGTTTGGAAGAATATGAACCCTTCATCCTTCTCTTGATCCATGTGATCATTGATTCTCATCTATTGATGAGAATCCATGATCCATGCCTTCATTTGCCTTCCCTTTTGACCATTGATTAACTTTTTTAATCTTAACCCTTCATTTCTCATTTGTCCTCCTATAAATAGGTCACTATTTGGAGACAAATGGATCCATCTTTTAAGAGAAAGCTTATGCTATTAAAATAACTTTCTCTTGCACTCATATTTAGCACTTAGTTAGCATCCTTTTGGCTTAATTTACTTGCATCATTAGCTTAAAGCATTCATTAATGGCTTCCATGATAACATAAATGCATCCATTTAGTATATTGTGTAATTAGGGTTTTAATATTTTTAGCTTGCATACATTTAGATTAGCTTTGCATGCACCCATATATATCATCTCAGCATTCATCATGTTAATTTAGCATTTAAATCATGTTTTATCATACATCTTTCATCAGATTCATCAATTCTTTTCAATAGAATTAATTGAAACAAGCTCATTACGCACAAGATTGGGAAAGGGTCACCACTCCACATCAATGCGACACCACTCCCCCAATAGGATAAGTTTCAATGGATTAGAATAGGTGTTTTTGAAGCTTTCATGATTTAATATGTTAGTTTTAATGGATTTCAAGTTTAGATTTTATTGAATGATCTTATTGGATTGATGTTAGTGGCTCAATTATACTTCGAATCCTCATGGATCAAGTGTAGTTGTCCTATACTAAGTCATTGATCACACTTTCCATCAACTGTTATGACACCCTTTGCATAGATTTGTGTTGACTCATCACCTCCAAATTTAACAGCTCCACCATTAACCTTCTTGGGACTGATGAACCTTCTCTTATCACCAATCATGTGGTTAGAACAACCACTATCAATCAACCAAGCATTATCTTCTTCCTTTGTATGAAAGGATGTCCATACAACCATTGATCTTTCATTAAGTTTATCAACCTACAAAGTACCAAACCTCTTACACTCTCCAATATTTCTTTTTTTATCTTTCAAAGCCATGAATATAGTTTTATCATTTGAATCATTGTAGTCATCCTCAGAGGAGCAACTAATCTCTTTAGAATAAAAACCTCTTTTGACCTTCTCTCTTTTGTTATCATCAACAGATTCTTTATAGAGACATTTAGATGTAAAATGACCAATCCTTCCACAATTGAAAAACTTGAAAGGTAACTAACCTTTTTATTTGCTAGTTCCTTTCTTCAATATTCTCATGAAGTTTGCTTCAACCTCATCAAATTCATCATTCTGATCAATAGCTTCATCTTCTATCTTTTTGTTGGTTGTGAATGCAACTTCCTTCTTTGTAACATCTTTCCCAAATTCTCTCATTTCAAAGGTTGTGAGAGAACCAAATATTTCATCTAATGAATACTTATCCAAGTCCTTGGATTATTCAATGGAAAAAAAATTATGAATATAATATTTAGGGGGAGATCTCAAAACCTTCTTCATAATATCATCTTATTTTACTTATCCACCAAGACGATTAATGCTATTAATTGCTTCATGCACCCAAAGCATGTAACTTGCAATGTTTTCATCCTCTGTCATTCTTAGGGTCTCAAATATTCTCTTATCTATATCTTGGCTTGGTTTACTTTTGTATCTCCTTCATAGATATTGCTAAGTTTTCCTCAAAAAACCTTAGAAGAGCTACAATTCATCACTTTCAAAAGTTTTGAATTAACCAGCCCACACAAGATAGCATTCTTAGACTTGGCATTGTTCTCATACAATTAGATCTCGGTAGGATCTATAGGAGGAGTAGTAGGAGTAATATAACCATCCTTGACAGATTTCCATACACTAAACCCTAGAGAGTTTAGATGGCCTTCCATTCTCAACTTCCAAAAGGTATAATTTGTCCCATTAAACGTATGAACCTTGTGTGATCCATCATGTTCCATCTCAGACTGTTTTCTCAAGTGGTTAAGATTCTTTAGAGGAACTTAGCTTTGATACCAATTTTTAAACACACTCAGAGACTAAGAGGGGGGTGCCAATCAATCCTTACAAAAACTTAAACCCTTTAGCCTAAAGCAGCCTCAAACTTCTTTACTAGATCAAAAATCCTCAAATAGATCAATAGAAAAGAATGATATAGCAATTTAACTCTTAACTAGATCAATAATCCTCTAACAAATCAATAATACTTAAACACATCAGCAATAAAGAACTATAAGATAATGGACACAAGAGGACACCAATATTTCTACCTAAAAATCCCAATGAGGGAAAAACCATGATGAGAGTTAACTAACTATATCAAAGCTCACTACTTACAAAATTACAATTAGGATCATTGCCAAAGATTTGCAGGCTAAGGAAAATTTAACCTTAGGGAAAGACACAAGGGACTTGCAATATTAAAGTGCATAACTCTAGGGCCAGATAAAAGGACCTAATGAGATTCACTATCTCAGATCAAGATACATGAATATTTAGGAATTACAACACATATCAATAATACACTATACTAAGGAATTAAAGGTCATTTGATCTATCTTCTACCCACTTTCACACTTCTTCTGCTTGATATTCAATACATTCCACACTCTCTTGCAATTGAAATGTACTTACATTTATATCCACTGCAAGACCTCAAAACGTCAATTAGGCCAACCAAAAAGAATACACCCAAAGATCTTAACAAGTCAACCACAAAAACATAATGTAATCTTATCCAAAAGATAGATAGGACCAAAAAAATGTATTGCATCTTCCAATGAGATCCCAAACAACTCACATTGGAAAACATCAACCCAAGTCAACAAACAGGAAACATGTAGCACATAACTAGATTGCCCAAAAACATACATCCAATTGAATTTACCTAGTGTGTTCCTCAACAAGGTAGGTCAAGACCCAAATACATATTAACACAACTTCATATACTAGTGTGAACCCTCAAGCACATAGTACAAGTAAGACAACAAGCCCTATCAGCTAGACATCCATAAATAAGCCAAAAAACCAACTCAAACATAATGCAACATCAAAGAGATCAAAAACTAATGTGCGGATCACAAATAAATGTTCCTCGAACATTCAAAAACACTTCTAGACACTTATTTTAAACTTTCATCCCACCAAAATCCAATGTAGATAAAACAAGAAGATAATACTTCATCTTGAAAACACAAAATGCGTAACCAAGAGATATAACATTAAAAGATCAACTTGTGGACCACTTCAACACATAAAATTTGAATTGAGACACTACACACATACTGAGAGAACATCCACCAATCCATAAGAGCAAATAAATCAATGTAGAGAAATGCAGAGCTTTTTTTGAACCAGCCTAGACAACTAATAAAACTGCCAACCTTCTATAATTTACAAAAACCTCCCCGACAACACTAGTGACCTGAGAATATAGGAGTGCAACATACTTACAGTACAAACACTAAATCCTAAATTTCAAGACAACATCTTCAACAAACAGAGGAATGAAAAGAATTCTCCCAAATAGCTTTCAAAGAATTTTCCTAAAATATAAACTTTCACCAATATGCAGAGACCATAACTTCCTTGCAGCTACATATAGTTCATCAGGAACAACAAGGGAGTGCATAAAACATACTAGAGACCATCAACAACAACTCTCCACCATCAGCAACACTGCTAATCCTCATATTAATGCTTTTAATCCTCATCTTAATGCTTCTAATCCTCATCTTAATATAATGAACTCCACTGACAACAAAAATGCACTAAACAACTTTACTGGTCATCAAACTAGGCATGCCATCCAAACATGAACATTAGAAACACATCTTTATACACCAATGAACCAAACTAATTTTTTTCAATAATGACAACCAATGCCAAAAAATTATCTCACAAAAATATGCAACAATCTCCTAAGTGTTGACAAAAAATACCTACAAAATCACCACTGCCAATAAATAGTGTTGACATCAATGAAAACCAATTCCAACAGTTTCATTCCCAACATAACACATGGTGACACCAAGTGGTAGTGGAGATATAGAAACCACTAGAAAAGAGAGGAAGTCCTAAGAAGACATGTGGTGATGGTCCCCCAATAGGTCGTGGTTTGAAAGATCAAACAAAGAGAGAAGGAAAAAGAGTTAAAATAATGGAGGTTGATTCATCTAGAGATCAACCAAATCCATCCCAAGAGGTGTCTGAGAAGGGTACACAAAAAGGTAAATCTCCTTCCTCCTTTCCCTTCAATCTACAAAATATAACAAAGGCTCCTCCTTTGAAAAGAGCTCTTCAAATCTCCACACCTGAGTATTCTCAAAATCTAGGTGCTACTTATTCCTCCTAATAGTTGGAGAATACATTGTCAAGAAAAAGGAAAACAATACCCGTTAGTCTGTCAAATGAAAATATTGTTGGGTAGTTATTACAAAAATCCCCTAAAGCCAAGAAATTGAAAATTACTTCAAGGTTGATGAAGTATCATAGTTGAAGACACTTTTTCATTGAAATCACACACCAAACCACATAGAAAGATCCTAGTCAATCTACTATAGCTAACTATAACATGAAAAAGGTGAATTTTGGCCCTCCTAGTAGGGACAGGGATGATCATAACTTCCAGGTGACTACTACTAGTTTGGTGGAAAGAACAAAAAAGGACAAGAAAGATAAGGATGAATTGAAGAATGTTGCATAGATAGTTTCCATTGCACCAAAAGATCAACTTGTTAATGCCCGATACAACTTCCAGAGCTAATGAATCTATAGGAGAAAGTTAATCCATGTCACAAACCCAAGCACTATAGTGCATAGCACAAGGAGACCAAGGTTGCACACCTTGCAACAATCCCCTTAGTGAAAGTGAGGGGTTTGAACCTGTGACCTAGGTACTAATACCAATCTTTGCAAAGGAAGTTGTTTTCGCACCAAAAGATCGACCTTTTAATGCTTGATACAACCGTCAGAGTGAATGAATCCACAAGAGGTGATTAAGTCATGCCACAAACTCGAGTGTTATGCTGCATAGCACAAGGAGATGAAGGGTGCACACCTTAGAACAAAGAAGATGGTAGAGCTACTCTCAAATTATCTAAAATCATTGATGGAACCTTCTCCCCAACCTATTAGTCAAGAAAGTGCTTCATTTTATCTAAATTATACAACAATGAAAGAAATGGTAAGAAAAGAGTAGAATGACAGAGTATGTGCAGGATCATCATGGAAAAACAGGCCCTTAAGTGGCAAAACATTTAGAAAAATCAGAGTTAGGCAACTTGACCTAAAAATTTGAATAAGTTATCTATATTATTTCAAAAATATGTAAGAATAGAATTTGTATCAAATTGAATGTAGTTTCTAAACTACTAGGTTTATTAAAAAAAAATCTATTTGGTGAAAATTTGAAATTTCAATGCAGTAGAACTTAAATTTCAAGGAAAAAATAAGAAGTAGGTGTCTGTCTAACCACCCTAACCATAATAAAATGACAATATTTTTTTATAAGATTTTAGATATAAGTAGAGGACTCATTCCCTGATGTGATGCATTTTTTTTGTAATTTTTTTCCAAGTAAATAATTAATTATGAATTTTTTATTACAACTTTTAAAAAATATAAAAACTTGTATGTATGACCACCTTAACTTGTCAAAACTTCACGAAATTCATTTTTTTAAAATCCTATAGTATGCGAAGCATAAATTGTGACACATATTTCAGATTCAAAAAATGTGATACCATTTGAAAGCTATAGATGTTTTTCAATTAGCCTATCAATCAAGACTTTAGTCGTAATTCAAATAGAAAATGAATAATAATTATTTATTAAATTCAAAGTAAAGCATAATTTATATTGATGGAAAGCTGAGAATACCCTTTAAAAACTCTTTTTGTTTCATCAATTTTGGGTAAAAAAAAGTCGTCGGCCACATACCCATCATATCACCATTTTTTGGCCCATCATGATCCTACACATACCCGACAACTACTATGGGAAAATTGTTCAAGAATGGGTAGGAGACATCAAACCTAAAGGGCATCCTTTTATTGAGAAAATTAAGAAGGTGCATGATGACTTGATTTTGTTGAGAAATGCTATTAAAACTAAAATAGCAAATAGCAAGGAAGAGGAAGTTCTATGGTTGTAGATTGATAAAGAGTTAAGAAAAATCTTGGATATAGTTCTAGAAAAAGCTAAAGTAGAGAATATTACCTCATTTGAAAAAGACCCAAGAATTATAATATGAAAGAAAAGCATTGAGTGGAAACTTTCATTCTTGAAGAAAACTATCCAAGAACAAAATAAGCTATTGAAAAAATGTAACCACATTAACATTGATCTCATCAAAGAGTTCTTAGATTTTAGATAGACCAACTTATGTAAGCGAACAACAGAGTAACTAATTTGGATAAATTAAAGGGGGGATTTATTCAGTTTGTTGATACGTTATCTATTGAACAAAATTTTAAAAAAGATTCCATGTGAAGAAGTTGGCTATAATTGACTCTCCATTATCTCGGTATGAGAAATTTACAGCCAACCTTTCCACCAAATTTGACACTATTCATAGAAAAAGAGCTCTCTTTAACTTGAGGATAAAGAATGTTACGATTCCCCAACATGCTGAGATTCTAGTTGCCACACAGGGGTTTAAGGATGAAACATAAGAAAAAATGAGGTGTGGACGATTTCATTATGAAGAAGGATGGTGCCACAAGAAATTATAATTGACTTACAACCCTCAGGTGAGTCAAATCCAAGTTTTGAGATACTATGTGATCTTTTCCTCCTTATGACAAAAAAGTGTAAAATTTGATAGAAATGAACTTTGGGGAGATAAACTAAAATACTAGATGAAGTCAATTATGCAATGAAAGACTTGGAATGTGAATTTAAATCATAATAATAATAAAAAGTACAATTAACAGGTAGATATGAAGGTTACAAGATGATATCTAACAACCCAAAAAATATTATCCTTAGAAAATTGTAGCTAAACTCATTAGCCAAATCTAGACACCCCCTTATATGACTGAAAGGAACTTTTGGGAGATGCATACAAGTGAATTAATGATCACATAACTGAGATCAACCACTTGGAATGTAAATTTTTATGGTAATACTATCAGAAAAAATCATTAATTAGTAGAGCTCAGAAGGTTAAGATGGTTTATACCCTACTCCAAAAGTGTCACAAAGGCATCTTGTTCTAACAAATGTGTCATAACTTTTTCTGAAAATTCTTTTTGCAGTCCTCTAATGTTGGATCTAACGCTCTGATTTCTCTAGGTTTTATTGTCAAAAGGCCAAAAATAGATTCTATAAATTATTTTTTGTCTCTTCACAACTTTGGTGACAACTTTGACAACTTTGCACTTTTGATCCAATTTCGCTCCACCTATAAATCTGCAAAGACACAAAGAGGAGGTTCTTTTTTTTTGGTGTATAAGGGTTTTCCTTTGTCAAACCATAGTTCAAATGGTAATTAAACAGATCTTGATAATGAAATGAAATCATAAATGGAAGGAATGATGTATTAACACTATCTTGTTTCAACTCACCAAACCCTTTAATGGCTTCCCTTGGAGGACTGAAGTCTAACATATGTCACTCCAAAGATTAGCTCTTGCATGAAATGGCTTGATTGGATGCTTGAATTCTTGAAACCTACATCATAACATTAGCTGCAAAAACATGCATGAATGCAAATAAATTTGACATGATCTTGATCTTGATTGCCACAAAAATTGGTTGATAAATCTGCTCTTGAATGCTCTTGACAATAATCTTTTCTTTGATGAAATTTGTCTAGCCACCCTAACTTCCAATAAAAGAAATATGATTTTTTTTAAACTATAGTTTGTGAAGCATAGTGTGTGATGCATCTTTCAAATTCAAAAAATGTATAACCATTGAAAAGTTATATATATTTTTCAATCAGCCTATCAATCAAGACTTTACACATAGTGCATGTAAAAAATCAATAATAATTATCTATTAAATTAAAAAATATATCTTATATTGGTAGAATGCTGAAAATTTACTAAATAAAACCTTTTCATTTCATCGAAATTGGATTAAAAAAAGTTGTCAGCACAAAGGGTGAAGTCCTAAAAAGAGGATTGAGCCTCTAAACATGTTGGGGTAGTTAAAATTTTAGGTTTTACACCCCCAAGACAAACCCCAAAGCAATCTTGAGGAAAAAATGGAGGGAAAAAAGTTATGTGAAAAATAGATGTCTATTTTTATGTCTTCAAAATGGATATCCATATTTTATGTCTTCAAAATGGATATCCATTTTCTATTTCTTCAAATTGGATATCCGTTACAAAAAAATTGAATATATGTTTTTTAGAAATGGGTACCCATTTTTATGTCTTCAAAATTGATATCTATTTTTTAGAAATAAAATAAATATCCAATTTTTAGAAACATGTACCTATTTTTATGTCTTCAAAACGAATATCAATTTTGAATGTACATAATATAGGTACTTGTTTCTAAAAAAATGGATATAGAAAAAATAAATGGAATCCTAAAAGGAAACAAAAGAAGTAAAAGAAAAAGATACAAAAAGATTTTGAATCCTCTCCCTCTCAAGAGAAATTGTCTAAAAAGGAGAATTCCAAGTGTGTATATTGCAAGAAATCAATCCTTGATGGACATCAATGTTATTAAAAATATATTGATGAGTTGAAGCATCCTTTAAAGAAGAATCAAATCTTCCTTCAACTATGCTAGCGTTTTCATATTGTTTTTCTTATTAAATTTAAAAGAGACAAAAGGGCCAAAAATTTGTTGAAGTTATAGATTCTAAGGAAAAAGTATGAATTCTTAATTTTGGAGCTTCTCATTATATGGATTCATTACATAGTATGTTATCTTCATTTTATTTTTTTTATCACCACACATCCTAATGACTAACAACATATATGTGCATATTTTTGGGAAAGGATATATTGACATAGATGAAGGATCATTTAATGATGTTATTTATATCCCATCATTGTTAACCAATATCCTTTCTATATATTAGATCACATATGGTGACATAATAAAGAGTGTTGAGTTCACATAATATTCTATCATTATTTTTTATTTTAAAAAAAAAGATATTATTGAAGTAGGGGAGGTTGATCATCATTAATCTTTTTTTTTAAATAAAAGGCTATAAGACAACTAATTATATTTATATAATAATATAAAAGGTTACAATAACATTTTTCTTGACTGGAAATATACTTTCAAGTCCATCATATCTACTTCACATATTTGTAATCGAAATTACCGAGCCATGTAGTAGTTACAAAAGCTAAGCTTGTCAAAACTCACTATTGTGATAGAGAAAACCTAGATATGTAGTGAATACAAAATGTCAACTTGTTTGATACAAAAAACAACTAACTATATGTTGATTATATGCTTCTATTTACATATATGTAGAATAATTTTATAATCAAGCATTGCTTATAGATGAAATTTCCACCTTTTCTCCTTTGTGCATAATCTGATGTGTTGGCAGAGTTGATTGAGAATTAGCTGTAATGTTCACGTCAGAGACTTGTGGAAGCAACCTGATTTGTTGTGCATTCAAGTTACTTTTCTCCAGGCTTGTTATTCTACAGTTTCTACCACTTCCATCTATTTTGCAATTTGTTTATTGGCACTATCTTCTTGATGACAATGATGTGTTAGGAGAAATGACAAAGCATGATATTTTTCTTTGAAACTTCTCTCGATATCGTCCCCCACTTCAAAATGATGGTGAGCTAGCACTTTGTACAGGTGGCTTGATGAATCATACTCTAGTGATGTTTTCATTGCAATGTATATTTTTTTGTAGCAAACCTTGTGATGTAAGTAGTGCCTTGGAAATATCCCACCCACATATGCTTCACCTTTCTAGAAATTATACTTTTGTATGCTCTTAAGTAGAGCATTATCCTACAAGAACACTTCATAGATGACTACATTTGCAAGTTTTTGCATATCTTGATAGTTTGGATTTAAATCCAACACATTTGAAAGAAATATTAACACTAGATCTGAAGGAAATATCAATCTCTGAAATGAAGGATGTAAAACATCATCTCCTATCAAAGTTTTCAAGCGCTTAAACAGAGATGAGCAATCAGTGTTGAAGATATGAGACATATGTTCTCTTTCCACCCCTTTGGAAAATGGAAACTCCCATTCTTGTATAGGAAATGAGGCTCTATTATTTCTTGGCATAAACTCCATGATTCGTTATGCAGAGAAAGTGGAAGTGAATGCAAATAAAAGTGATAGTGACTACAACAAAAGTTTCCACAAAACAAAATGCTCCTTGTTCAACACACTACCTAGAATCTGAAGAGTATAACAACACTACCCAGAAGACACCCTCAAAAACATTCCCACCAAATTGAAACTATAACACTAGGTCCCTTGATAGAGTACAAAAAACTTGGAAAAAAAATACCCTCAAACTAAAACTTATATCACCAAGTCCATTGACAGAGTGCAAATACAAGTGGACACAGTGAACCCTCAAAATTGAAACTTATAACAACAATTCTTTATTAGAGTGAAAATACTGGAAACACTTAGAATGAACACCATTTTTTTTAAATATGGTAAGGAACACAAAGCACACTATGAGCAAGGAAAAAAATGATGCAGTACAAAAGGAATTCACCAATCTCAAACTCATTCTATTGAGACATATTTCACAAAAATGGGTTTCACTCTTCTCAATTCACCATCCTTCACGGAAAATTTCCTTCACAAAGTAACTTTTGGTTTACAAACTCTCAGACCCATATCCAGGTTACTCATCACCTTTAGACTCCTTAGGAACACTAACTCAACCCAAAAAAACTCTTGACTAAATCTACCTTTTCATATTTTGACCATTCCTTCCTTGAGACCAGATTCCTAGTAGCCTTGCACTTGTAAAGTGTCACTCATAACTCTTACCACATATACAAACTCTAGAATGTAAAGAAAATTTAGGACACCCCTTAAGGGCCTTTAAAACATATCAGAAGTGCAGTATAGGATTTTTTGTAACTTTGGCCTTAAACCTGACTATACCAAGTTCTTTTTATGGCCTAATTAGACTTGAATTAGATAGGGCTTATTGGTTCTCCTATCTCCAAGTTCAATATTACCTAACCAAAACCTTACACATATATAACCAACTCTTCTCTTGCTAATTTTACTCTCAAAAGTCTCTTTACATAAGTATTCTTACAAACCCTACACTATAGGCTTCCAAATTGCTCAGAATACTCTATTTTGCAGACTAGGGCATCATGGCAACTTCCCCAAACCACCTTTCCACACTCTGTAACTTAGGAATCTGTTAGAATACATACAAAAATCCCTATACACAAATTATTAGGAGGATTCCTAAGTTGTAGAGTGTGGAAGGTGATTGATTAATCTATCACTTACAATCAATTGGACATGCAATCATGCCCGTATAGGGCCATATAGCACCAAAGAACAGTAAAGTTTTGAAGAAACATGCACAAAACAATGCTTTTTATTGATCAAATTCCTAAACTCAATCACCCATGCCTTCACAAATGTTTACAAGGCCTTTTAAAGGAATTTCCCACATGTCTCATCAACTTCCAACTATCTTTTATTGACCTAAATGGGTATGTGCAGGATCATGATGGGCCAAAAAGTGGTGATATGATGGGTATGTGTAAGGTATGTGGTTCATGACTTTTTTTTTACCCAAAATTGATGAAACAAAAAAGGTTTTTAAAGGAGATTCTCAAATTTCCACCAATATAAATTATTCTTTACTTTGAATTCAATTAATAATTATTATTCATTTTCTATTTGAATTACGACTAAAGTCCTGATTAATAGGCTAATTGAAGAACATCTATAGCTTTCAAACAATATCACATTTTTTGAATCCAAAATATGCACACATTCTATGCTTCACATACTATAGGATTAAAAAAAATGAATTTCATGAAGTTTTGACCAAGTTAAGCCGGTCAGACATACAAGTTTTTATATTTTTTAAAAGTTGTAATAAAAAATTTATAATTAATTATTTTCTTGGAAAAAAATTACAAAAAAATATGCATCACATCAAGACATGAGTCCTCTACTTATATATAAAATCTTATAAAACAATATTATCATTTTATTGTAGTTAGGGTGGTCAGAGAAACACCTACTTCTTATTTTTTCTCTAAAATTTAAGTACTACTGCATTGAAATTTCAAATTTTTACCAAATAGATTTTTAAAAAAATAAACCTAGTAGTTTAGAAATTGCATTCAATTTGTTACAGATTCTATTCTTACATATTTTTGAAATAATATAGATAACTTATTTTAAATTTTTTACGTCAAAATGCCTAACTCTGATTTTCTAAATTTTTCGCCACTTAAGGGCTTGTTTTTTCCATGATGATCCTACACATACCCAAACCAAAAATGACCTTTCACCTTCCTAATGTTGCATTTTTTAACTTTAATTTTTTTGCAATTTTGTATCTTTATATGACAACTTTTCATATTTTTACAAAATTTGACATAATAGACTCAATGACCATCCTAATGACCTCAAAAGATGAAAAATGACTCAAATGACCTTACAACAATGTTGAATCATCAAAATTTAATCAACCTTCAAGATTTGATTTATGGAAACATGACATTGTCAAGGTGCTCCTGCACCAAAAAACCATAGTAAACTCCTTTCGAGGAGAAAGCATACCCACCAAAAAGACACCCAAAACACAAAAGACACCCAACTCTCTATTTTAATTTTCCATGCATCACCCGTGATTAGAAGCCAACTAGTAAACCATACTAAGATTGATTTTAATTCCTTATGAGCTTGCCATTTTACAACCACCTTTGCACAATGCAAGTATCTTACAAGTTCCATGCATTTTAATAGATATGGATCTCAATTTTTTTGAAAAAAAATAGAAACAAATTGAATTCTGCCACATGCAAGAATGTTGTAAATCCATGCTTGAATTTACTTGATTTCATGATGTAAAAGCCAAGGTCGTGTCCAATGTATGAAATCCTGCATACAAATGACACTTGTTAGTTAAAGACATACCTTTTCTATGACCGATGAGATGATATTTAAAATTGGCTTTGATAAATTTGATCCACATCACAGCTAATCATGTGAAGTATACATTCTCCATGTGAAGATTCTCATGGCAAGCTATTTCCATAGATTTCATGCATGTCATTCCAGGCTTCCGTTCTACAAGTTTTACTTGTAATGTACTAAATAAGATTGATTTAGATACAAAATCAAGATTTCGCACAAATTTGATGCACAACAAGGGATAATTGATTAGACAAACAATAATGACTTGGCTATTTTTTTACAATGAAATTGATGACCTTTTATACAATAAAGCATGTGTAATAAACAATATCCATCCGACATTGCCCCTGTTTATTTTAAAATCTCCCCTTATGTTTCCATATTTAGCATGTTGCTAAATCCTTTTTACCATTTAAAAATCCACTATAACTAAATGCCTTTGAGATAAACACATTGCAACACCTTAAAAATCTTCCTTTTGCTAAGGTTTTTCTTAATATAGATAAAATTCTCTAACATATGTGCTTAACATTACCTCTAAACCATCTTGCTAGTAGCTAATTATTTCCCTTTCAATAGAGTTTTTGAATTCTTGTACTATATCTTGCATATTACTTCCATATATCTGCTCATTCTAAATTTGTTCACACTGAACATTTGCAAATTTATCTACCACCAGGTTACCTTCCCTATACGTATGTTTTATCTACACAGACCTAGACTTTCCCAAAAAATTCCATACATATTGCATCACATATCTGATTTTCCAAAAAATAATTTTTTCTCCTTACAATCATTTACAATAATTAATGAATCACCTTCAATTTCTAAATCTTTAAGTTTCAAGACATATGCTAGTTGTAAGCCATGAAGTAAAGCTTATGCTTCTGCAACATTATTTTTTCCTTTCAAGAGTTTTATCAACTTTTCTGAAACTAGGAATCTCGTGTGATCTCTTATTACAATCCTTGCCCCTGACATACATGGATTTCCATGTGAAGCACCATCAAAGTCTAACTTGAAATACCCTTCTATAGGTGGAACCCAAAATATTTTGCTTCTATCTAATTTGTGACTTGGATTTTTGTGTAAACTTCATGTGAATGGAAGAACAATCTTATTCCACCTTTGCATAACCTTTGAATCCCAATCTATGAACAATGATCCAACATGTTTGGTCTTTAGAACATGTGCATTTGATATATTTGTTATTGAAGCCTCTAATTTATCCAATACTTGCTCAACCTTCATTTTTTCATTCCTAAAAAATACTTTTTTTTTGTTCCCATCAAATGGTCCACAAACTATAGAAGGAATCACTCTCCATATGCAAGGAAACAATGCAAATTTATACAATACTAGCTAGCTTTAAAATAAGTCCCACAAATTTTTTGATAGTGGATCATACCAACTTAATTTGTTTTTAATAAATGACCAACAGTGAGATGCAAAAGGACAATGAATAAATAGGTGGTTTACCTCTTCTAGCTCATTTTCACATAGGACACACTTAAATTGATCTGCTATCCCAAGTTTGACAAGCCTATCACTTGTCATAATTCTTCTTTTAATGGCCAACTATGAAAAACAACCAACCTTTGGAAGTATTGAGGTTTCCCAACAAAAGGACAAGGATCTTTGTGGCTTGATACTTTCCCCTTGACTCATTATTGCCTTATAACCCACTTTCACTATATAATTTCCAGTTTTGAATGAAGCCTATATTAAAAATTTATCTAACGTCATGGAAGTTAGAGGTAAATCCCATTCCTATACCCTAGGTAAGTGGAGTAGGAACAAGTAATATTAATAACCCTTGCCTTTCCTATTACAAAGCAGAGTTGAAGCTATGACCTCGAGGCATGCAAACCCCAAGCCCTAGCCAATTCCAGTACAAGTGGTGGCTAAAATTTATCTAACCCCATGGAGGTTAGAGGTAAAGACCATTCCTATACTCTAGGTCAATGGAGTAGGAACAAGTAATATTACTGAGCCTTGCCTTTCCCACTACGATGCGAAGTCAAAACTATGACCTTGAGGGATGCAAACCACAAGCCCTAGCCAACTCTAGTACAATTGGTGGCTTTGAAAGTTTATCTAGCCTCATGGAGGATAGAGGTAAAGCCCATTTATATACCCCAAGTTAGCGGAGCATGAATAAGTAATATTATTGATCCTTTCCTTTCCCACTACGAAGTGGAGTCAAACCTATGACCTCAAGGGATGCAAATCCCAAGCCCTAGCCAACTCTGCTACAAGTGGTGGCTAATTTTTTTATCTAACCTCATGGAGGTTAGAGGTAAATCCAATTCCTATACCTCAGGTCAGTGGAGCAGGAACTGTAAGTAATATTAGTAACACTTTCCTTTTCCACTATGAAGTGGACTCGAACCTGTGACCTTGAGGGATGAAAACCCCAAGACCCAGCCAACTCCACTACAAGTGGTGGCTAAAATTTATCTAACCTCATGGAGGTTAGAGATAAATCCCATTTCTTTACCCTATGTCATTGGAGCAGGAACAAGTAATATTACTAACCCTTGCCTTTCCCACTACGAAGCAAAGTCAAACCTGTGACCTCAAGGGATGCAAACCCCAAACCCCAACCAACTCTACTACAAGTGGTGGAAAAAATTTATCTAACCTCATGGATTTTAGAGGTAAATCCCATTCCTATACCTCAGTTCAATGGAGTAGGAACAAGTAATATTACTAACCCTTGCCTTTCCCACTATGAAGTGGAGTCAAACTTGTGACCTCGAGGGATGCAAACCCCAAGCCCCATCCAACTACACTACAAGCGGTGTTTTCAAATTTATCTAATGCCATGGAGCTTAGAGGTAAATCCCATTCCTATACCCTGGGTCAACAGAGCAAGAACATGTAATATTACTGACCCTTTCCTTTCCCACTACGAAGTGGAGTGGAACCCATGGCCTCAAGGGATGCAAACCCCAAGCCCTAGCCAACTCTGCTACAAGTGGTTGCTTAAAATTTATCTAACCTCATGGAGGTTAGAGGTAAAGCCCATTCCTATACCTCGAGTCAATAGAGCAGGAACAAGTAATATTACTGACCCTTTCCTTTCCCACTATGAAGTAAAGTTGAACTTATGACCTTGAGGGATGCAAGCTCCAAGCCCCAGCCAACTCAGTACAAGCGGTGGCTTAAAATTTATCTAACCTCATGGAGGTTAGAGGTAAAGCCCATTCCTATACCTCGAGTTAGCAGAGCCATAACAAGTAATATCACTGACCCTTGCCTTTCCCACTACAAAGTGGAGTCAAACCTATGACCTCGAGGGATGCAAACCCAAAGCCCCAGCCAACTCCACTACAAGTGGTGGCTAAAAATTGATCTAACCTCATAGAGGTTAGAGGTAAAGCCCATTCCTATACCCTGGGTTAGTGGAGTAGGAACAAGTAATACTACTGAACTTTTCCTTTCCCACTAAGAAGTGGAGTCAAAGATGTGACCTTAAGGGATGCAAACCCCAAGCCCCAACCAACTCCACTACAAGTAATGGTTGTTGATTATCAATATTGATTACATAATTCTCATATTTTTATCCTATTGTTTCCTTGACTGATGCACACACTTACATATCTATTATATAGATATTTTTTAGGAGATACAATATGGCCATTTGAATTTTGATGTTTTTTCATCATCTAAGGTTCTAAAGACATATACTAAGATTTCATGTCATCCATTTACTATTTATTATAATGAGACTAATATTGCTACATCCATGAATTCTAATGACTCAATGTAGTAGAGTGTTCATGGTCTATTAGATATAGCTAATTGGGATGAGTACTTGACAGACATGTTTATTTTATGAGTCATATCTTTTATAATCGGAGGGCACTATTGAGGATACTAATATTCTCTTTGATTTTAGCTCCTATAGATTTGTATACTCTTCTTTATATATTGTGGGGGAATATTTAGATCCTCACGTTCCTTCTCTACATCATTATTTATCGTAATCAAGAATTTATTCAGAGACCCTTGAGTAGCATTTTGAAGAGGAATCTTCATTTTTAGATTATGTCCTATATTTATTTCCATAATGTTATGGATATGAATCTTCATTAATGTGTCCTAGAACACTTGACTTAATTGTGGTAGCTTTTAGTATCAACATGGGGATACTTGAGTAGATTTCATAGACATCACCTATTTTAAAATTTATTCCTCTACATTCCTTTCAAGAATGGGAATAAATATTTCATATATTCTTGGTTTATTCTTCCTAAGGGGAGGAATGTTGTTTGATATGATTATATCATTTTTAAATCATTCATTTATAGACATCTATAATCATTATGTAATATTATACTTTGAGGGGGATTGCATGGTCTCTCTTATTCTTATCTCTTATTGGGATACCTTTTCCTTAGATGGGGTTTTTTCCTTCTCATTATTCTAGAGAAAATATTGAGTTTCTCTCTTTTGGAGAGGAGTTTTGTCCCACTATGTTTTTTGTAGATGGATACTTAACATGGACTCACTATGAGGACATCACCTTTCATTATTTCATTTTTACATCCTGTACACTCTACTTAGTTGCACATAAGGGGGGAATTTATGTGAACAATGTGTTTTTAAACCTAACTAGTTTATAATGTAGGTCTTATTCATAGTAGTTTTCTTAGGTACACATAGGATAATTATCATTTATGTATCATATTATAAGATTAAGAAAAATGTCATAATCCTATGTATTATTATGTCTCACCTTGGACTATATAACCAAGGGGTTATCAATGTAATCAATTAATAATATATAATAATTATATCCTTTTTGCATCCTTTGATAATAGAATTATTCTCTCATATTCAATCTCTCTTATACATTCATTAGGACTCCTAGATTTTGGGTGACTAAATTCATAGCTAAATGTTAATGGTATAGAGAATTCTATACCAAATCTTACACAGAAGATATAATGTTATTATAGTAACGAGGACACAAGGATCATGTATTGAAAAATATAGGAATGTGTAGAATAAGAAATTTATGCATACATATCCACTATGAAAAGTAACCTATGAATATCCATGATGATAGATTATTCAAGAGTAGTTGGGTGCACTCTTGAAGAGTTCTATGACTATGTATGCTCAAATAGATTATTCAAGGATAGGTGGGTACTCTCTTGAAGAATTATATAACTATATATTCTTAAATATATTATTCAAGGATAGTACAATCTTGAAGAGTTATATGATTGGGTATGTGCAGGATCACCATGGAAAAAATAGGCCCTTAAGTGGCAAAAAATTCAAAAAAATTAGAGTTAGGAAACTTGACATAAAAATTTGAATAAATTATCTATATTATTTCAAAAATATGTTAGAATAGAATCTATAGAAAATTGAATGCAGTTTCTAAACTACTAGGTTTTTTTTTTAAATCTATTTGGTGAAAATTTAAAATTTCAATGTAGTAGTACTTAAATTTCAGGAAAAAATAAGAAGTAGGTATCTGTATGACCACCTTAACCACAATAAAATAATAATATTTTTTTATAATATTTTAGATATAAGTAGATGACTCATGTCCTGATGTGATGCATAATTTTTTGTAATTTTTTTCCAAGTAATTAATTATGAATTTTTTATTACAACTTAAAAAAATAATTAAAAACTCATATGTTTGACCACCTTAACTTGGTCAAAACATCATGAAATTCATTTTTTTTTTAATCCTATAGTATGCAAAGCATAGAATGTGACACATGTTTTGGATTCAAAAAATGTGATACTGTCTGAAAGCTATAGATGTTTTTCAATTTTAGCCTATCAATCAGGACTTTAGTTGTAATTCAAATAGAAAATGAATAATAATTATTTATTAAATTTAAAGTAAAGCATAATTTATAATGGTGGAAATCTGAGAATATCCTTTAAAAACCCTTTTCGTTTCATCAATTTTGGGTAAAAGAAAAGTCATCAGCCACATACCCTACACATACCCATCATATCACAACTTTTTGGCTCATCATAATCCTACACATATCCAATTATGTGAGCTTAATTATTAATCAAAGTATAATAAGAAAAGGTAAAATATATGAATTCAATCCATGGGAAATCTAAGTTTAGAAAAAGATAAAATTAGTTTTAAAAATAAAACCTAAGAGGTCAAAGTAAATATGAGTAGGGTAGATATACGGATTTTTTTAAATGAATCCAAAACTATAGAGGAAATGAATGACTTTTTTAGTGGGTAATAGTTGAAATTGGGGATTCAAAATTTGGCTAATAGTATAAGGTATAAGGTGACCTGAATCACCACATCTAAAAAATTATTTTAGTCCTAGTTCAATAGAAAAAACTTTTCTTTTATTAAACTTTTAAACTCAAAAATTCACCACAATATTTGATACCTAATTTGATCAAATTCGCCTAAATTTTATAATGTTTAGTAGAAAATGAAATTAATTCTCTAATAATATTATATAATTATTGATTACTTTAGGGATATATTACCAATTTTTAATTACCACCATTGATTTTATTTATAATTTAATGGTTGAGGTTTTATTCCATGGGTTAAAATGTATCCATATGGACCTCCAATGCCCATGAAGTTTAAACTTGTGTTTGGGTCATTGAAGATTTATAATCTAATGGCTAGGGTTAAATGTGGTTCGAAATGTACCCATAGAGCTCCAATGCCCATAGGGCCCAAAATAGATCCAAAACTATTGGATTATACATAAAAACAATGGTAGTAAAAAATAATTTAGAGCTAATTTAAAATATCGAGGAACTAAGGAATTAAGGACACAAGCACTACACCCAATAGATCACTACCACTCTTATGCCCTTACTTTTCCATAGTAATTTATTTTTCAAAGGAACACTTTTCTATGGTAATTAATGCATTTTCCCTTTTTTTTGTCAATATTCATCAAGATTTTCTACCAATTTCTAGTGATTTAAAAAATCCTAATAAAATAACTATTATATAAAAAAAGGAAATATTGGCCAATAGAAATTAATATATATCTCCAAAAAATTAAAGATTCACTATGGTTTCAGGGAGGGTTTCTTAAAGTTATAATTGATCAAGAAATTAAGACAATGAAGCATGAATAAGGAAAATGAAGTTAATCTTGTAAGATGGGGTTAGATATTTCCTAGCCTAGATAAAGTGACAGCCAACACTTCTAAGCTATTAACCACACCTAAACAAGAAAACACAAATAATAGAGAGAAATAAACTAAAAGCAAGTAAATGAAACACTTCCCATTATGGTTGATTACTTCTCTTGTCTCTCCTTCTTCCTATGCAATCTTTTCCCTCAGATTTTGTAGTTGAAGTGTGCAAGTACCTACAAATAGTAAGCAATAAAGTTGGAGACGAAAGGCTGTTAAGTTGAAAATGGGAGAGGAAACTTTCTTTTATAGACATCCATTCGAATGGACATTCTAGATTAATCTTCTAGAAAGATGCCAAGATCAATGGTCCAAAATTGATGCACCAAGAATATGCCATTCCTAGAAGGGTTATGACAAGTATGATGCTGATGGTTATGATGCCTGACGACTATAAAAAAAATGAAAGATATGATAGGGCTTAATGACAAGGCATCTTTGACCAAAAAAGGTGCATAAATAATTTATTTTAAATAATTTATTCAAAAATGGAGGAAAGGGACCAATGGCAAATAAATAATTTATTCAAATTATTTATTTGGAGAAAATAAAAGATGGAGCATTTAATTAAATTAATGAATTTAAATAAATGGAAAGAGATGGAAGTTAGTCATGGATAATTAATTTGAATTATTTATTCAAAAGAGAGGAATGACACACAATTAAATAATTTTGACAATTATTTAATTATAGAAGAATAAAAAGGTCAAATAATAATTATTATTATCTGACTATAGATGAAAAATAAATAATTAAATAGATAATGATTTATTTAATTATTGGAGAAAGGGGTAAGTTAGTGACACAATTAAATATGTTAATTGATTAGGATAGAATAAAGATGAGAAGGTGAATTAATAAAATAATGAAAAAATTATTTAATTAATAGAGCAACATGATTGAGCATAATTGAATAATTAAAATTATTTAATTATCGAAGGATGATGACCAAGAAAAATGATGCTCATAGACTTAGGACATTTTTTAGTGTCAACATTTTGCCCCTCTTTGACATAATGCAGGTTTATCATGTTGTGTCAAAGAAATTCAGTCAAGAAGTGTTCTAGGATGCCCAGTGACAACACGGTACATGTATGCCCCCTCGGGAAAATTTGACAAATTTTCAAAGGTTTTCAAAAAAATTGAAATTTGTCTTGATAAGACAAATGGATGGCTAGAAATTTGACAGTGAAGAAAGATTGGGGTTTCAAGATCAATAATAGGGTTAAATTCAAGGTCAAGGGTGTCAAAAGGTGTGAGTAGAAGGCGAGGAGGTAAAAAAACCTAAGTTTGGACCTATAAATTGCAATTTGAATTTTAAAAAGAGTCATTTTCACATTCCAAATTTAGAAATTTTGAGAGCTTAGAGTGACTAGGCAACAAAAATGTCTCTCGTTCCAAAGGCTTCCCACCATGCATATCATATCCGCACACACCACCGACCTGAGGGAGTGCCCACTCTCATACGTATTACAAATCCATGTTTTATTTTTTTCATTTCCCATGCATTTAGTGTAGGAAATAATTTAGCAGACGAATGCGTCACATGACATGTGAGACATTTGACATTGTATTTGATGCATTCGATAAGTGGTTTGCAACAATTGTCTTGGCACGATGCAAGTGCATTAGGATAGAGGTAGGGGTGTTTGTGGGGCGATGCATGAAATTTTGTGATGCAAGTGACTTTTTGAGTTGCATATGCGGTCGAGAAAGATGAAAATGAATTTTTTGTGATGCATGTGTGGGCCAAAGTGATGCATGAGTTAGGTGTGTGATGCATTTTCTGTTGCATGTTGGTTATAAATTTGTGTGACACATGTAAAAATTGTGACTCAATTGCCTAATAAAAAGTTTTCCCTAGACTAGGAAAGTTTGACTTGGTCAAAATAGGTTCGATAAGTCAAATGGAGGTTTCAGATTGACGTTATTGGTTGCTTGATGATTTCAGGTGTGTCTTCCTCCTATTTATACACAAGAGTCTATACTAGATGTGTTCTGACTATGGGACCAGTTAAGCGATGATGAGAAGGATGCATTGCTAGAGCTCAATTTATTCTATGTGACACATATGCCCACTATTAGGGAAAATAGGGGAATGTTGATAGCACTAGAAAAGTGGTGGCACTCAAAGATGAGCAAATTCCATTTACCAATGAGGGAGGTGACATTCACCCTAGAGGACGTATACAGGATATTGAGATTGCCCATTCACGGTGAGTGGGTATGATACAACTCAGCTCGAGGGCTATAGGCGTTGCATGAGTACTATGATACTGAGGATGATGTTGAGCTTGGGATCTAGGGATATGAGATCCAATGGGAGACCCTAGTAGAAAAATATGATCAGTTTAACTATTTTTTATGCGCGTTGATAGTAGGTGTGATGATTCCTAGTTGCAGGGGTCATGGTTTCCCAATTTGTTAGGGAGACATGTTGGGGTCGATGGTTTGACATAGGATAGTTTATGCATGGGGTCCATGTCTATTGGCTATGTTGTATTTCAAGTTGCATGATAGCATCTACAAAGAGGGGAAGAGCTTGACCTGTAGGGTGGCTTCATTGATAGTTTGGGAATGGGAGCACATAGCAGTGTTTTGGCCACTAGTGGTTTGGTAGGTAGTGAGCACAACACCATATGCATGTTTATATTAGGGTGCATTGAATAAAACACATGTTGGGGATGTGGGCTACTAGAGGCATGGCATAGATACAGTAGTGAGGTTCGTTTGGAGACCATATATTACTTTCAAACTATGGATAGATGAGGATGACCTCTTACCCTGGTGCAAACACCTTAGATATCTTATCGTGCAGACAGTACAGAGTCAACACATCATTGAGATCTATCTCCCAGAGAGGGTGCAGAGACATTTTGGGGAGAGAATGGGAGTCCTAGTAGGGAGATCAGAGTATGGGAAGACCTCCCGCGAGGTGCATCCATGGGGTCCATAGATTGTCATGATTACATTTGAGTAGGAGATCAATGCTATGAAGAAATTAGATTGGGAGTGGAGAGGAGGGGATGGAAATTCAGGAATGCCACTAGAGTATGATGACTGGTGGTGGATTCACAGAATGATTCCTTTGATCAATCAACAATAGCTAGCACTAGTAGAGTGTAGAGTCAGAGGGTTGAGAGGTTGGTGGGTAGGCAGAGGTGGGAGAGGTAGAGGAGATGGAGGACAGGGAGACAGTGGAGGACAGGGGGGATGATGGGGGTGGTGGATGAGGAGATAGATAGGCTAGGAGGAGGGATAGAGGATGACAACTATCACTCATTAGGGAGGAGGTAAAGATGGAGGAGGATCAGCTGGAGGCGAGGGCAGCTACAGAGGTGTTGGTACAGGCCATGGAACAACATGCAGAGGTTGCACAACCAAAGTCCATGGATGTCGAGGGAGGTGGTGATGTGGGACAAGTCGAGGGAGAGGAGGAGGCTGAGATGGATGAGGTAGAATAGGTTCTCTAGGAGATCATTAACATGGGTGAGGAGGAGGTGGAAGAGGAGGTACAAACTTGAGAGGGGGAGGGATCAGAAGAGCAGAGGATAGCCGCTTTATAGGTTCGAGTGTAGGCCCTTGAGGCATTGTTGAGGATGGTTAGTGCAAAGATGAATGACCTTAAGGAAGAGATGGATGCATTCTAGGTAGAGAGGGACTTGGCAGTCATTAGTCAGTAGTAGACCAACCAGCGGATGATTTGATTTCACAACTACATGCAGTGGGTCCGTTGTTGAGGTTGCCTGAGAATATGCTAGGGTGAGTAGGTGCAACTAGTATTACATGGACCTATATAAGAGAGTGGTACCTCTAGAGAGGAGGGAGCCCACATTTTTAGAGGCAGAGAGAGGCTCACTAGGCACAGGGCATAGCAAGACTCATAGTTGACAGACAAAGAGCAGGTCCTAGGGTGAGACATTCGATGCCAGGTGGGTCGGTCCATATAATAGGCCTCCTACTACATAGCACAGGGCTAGAGATGCACCACCATGAGAGGATACCACAGGTGATTAGGGTAGTTCGGGCTAGGCCCTTTTATTATTTATGTTGTGATATCAACTTTGTTATGTTATCATCTAGCCAACAAGCTCCACTTTTATTGGGTATATCTTGACATTGTTCTATGATACATTATATTTTGAGTGATATATAAGATTTTGGTGGAAATTAATTATATGCATTGTGATGTATGTGTACATTTATGATGACATTCTATGTGATGGATGCTCATGCTATGGTTATATGATGATGACCTACAATGCTTTATGATTACAGTTTTTCTATTTAATCCATTGTAGAAGATGATGTGAGGATCTATTATGCTTTATTATTATGTTTTATGATTATGTTTGTGCTTTTTATGATCTATATGCAATATGGATGAGCTAAATGCAGATGATATAATGTGTGGATGATTTATGGATATTTTTATTATGTTATGTATGAATGATGGATATAATGGAAATGTTCTAATGCAATGTGATCTGTAATGTAATGTTTGTATGATAATGCTAAATCTTTGATGGAAAATATAAAATTTAAATGCAAAATGTGATGTTTAGTGTATATGTGTTAATGTACTATGGTATGGTATGTATTGTAAAATATAATGCAATATGTGATGTAAAATGCAGTGCTATATGAAATGTCATGCAAATGGATTTTATCGTAACAACTTATGTGATGCAAATGGATATGGAGTATAATACTATGTGATATGGGATGTAATGCTATGATGAAATGTATAATGAAAATGATGCTAACATGATGATGCTATATGGATTCCTTATTTTGTATTTATTCATGTGAATATATGTGACCTAATATGAAAATGGTGTCTATGATATTGATGCTTTCTATGATGCAATCTAACATGATTATGGATGCAAGATGTTTTTGTGTGTCATAGTACTTTGTCAAGATGTAGACAAAATAAATTTTAGTGCAAAGGAGGTGAGAGAGATGAATGTTAGCATGGAGAAGACAAAGGAGATGGAGATGGAAGGTTAGATGGGAAATGATAAGACAAGCAACTTTCATGCTTACATTTTTATATTTATCATCATTGGGCATTAAAAATGTCACAAATGGTCCACAAACACCATGGTATGACATAAACCAAGGTGTGCAATGTGACCTTTTGAGAGAGAGAAGTAGTCAAAAAGACAAGGAATGACCTAGCTCATACTAAGAACCCAATTGTCCCAGTCTTTTTTCCAAGACAAACCACATATATAACAAACAAAGAAAAGAGGTCATGATCCATCATTGTCTCTCTAAATCCATTACTAGGACATCCTCAAGGAGACTAGAAACATGACCAAAAACCAATTGAAAAGATAAGACAAATCTAGACCAACAAAGCATTTTCCAGAGAGACAATGTTTTCCAATCATACTGATAAGATTGTTTGATGTGATTGCTTAGGTTGACCAAATTCGATTGATAAATTGACAAGGATAAATTGATGAGTTGACAAAGACTGAAAAATTGATTGTACCTATTTTCAAGAAGGACACATCCTAAGTAAGGTAAAATTGATTGACAAGATTGATTGATTTGATAAAGATTGATTGATAAGGTTGACAAGGTTTGAGTGATTATGATTGCACCTGATCTTAGGAAGGACACATCCTGATCACGACAAAATTGATTGACAAGGTTGACTAGATAGATTGATATGACCAAGAGATGTGATGACACCCAACTATAGGATTGACACATCCTGCTTTTAGGGAAAGAGACACATCTTGTAAAGTTGACCAAGTGATTAGTGTTGACAAGGTAGCTAATTGTAAGAAGGACACATCATGCTTAAGGTGAATGAACAAATTGAAAAATTCTAATCTCAAGAAGGACACATCCTAATAAAAAACAAGTGATAAGACCAAATGAAGCAAATGACATAATTCCCCTTTATGCTAAGATTGATGATCTGATTGATGGGTTGATGGTAATTTGATTGACTGATTGAAGGATTTTTTTGGTTGTGTTTTTTTGTTGATTCGTAGTTTAGTTTGAATGATGATTGCTTTCGGAAAAAGGGCACAACTAGTTTTGAAAAACCCTATAGGACATGGCCTATGGGGCCTTGGGGGCTCATCGACAGATGGCCTTGCCTATGTAGCAATGCACAGAGACCTCATAGTTCGACATGACTTGACTTTTCCTTACTCAATAAAGGATTGAGTCATGATTTTATTCGGACAACCTAAAAGGACAGACGTAATGCCTTGAGAGCTCATTTAAGATGAGCCTTTCCTACGTAGAAAATGCATAGAGGCAACGTAGTTCAACCCTACTAATACAAATTGAGTTAGACTCAGACTTAGATTCTATTTATGGGATTTTTGATATTTTCTATTTTTTTTGGATTTTTGACTTTTTTTTATTTTTTTGGATTTTTGACATTTTCTGATTTTTTTGGATATTTTTATGTTTTATGATTTTTTTGGATTTTGAAGTTTTCTAATTGTTTTTGGATTTTGAAGTTTTCTAAATTTTTCTAATTTTGAAGTTTTATGATGCTGATACCATGTGTTATTTTCTCATAAAGACACGAGTTAGGGAATTTACCCTAGTCAGGTGTAGAACCAATTTATTGTGCCCAAGGGGAAGCAACAAGTGGATATGAAAAATGATCAGGATTCAAAATGTCTGTGGTTCTTAGGCCATGTGAAGGATGACTAGGTTTTATTATGAATAAGTGTCATGTGTGAATGGATGGGTGGAAAGGAAAAATGGCCAAATAAGGTGACAGTAGACAAAGGAGAATAAACTGACTACACATGGCACCTGTTTGTCAGGTTTCACCATGGTACTTATCCAAAGCACTGCCGAAGTGGTTTTTCTTTTGGATGAATTATTTCTCTTTACTATTTTTTATTTTTTTTTCCAATTTTTTTTATCTTTTTATTTTTTTGAATTTTTAAAGGAATACCTTGAGAATCAAGTGTAATACTTGCGAAGGTGCATGTTGTTGATAGGTTTAGACAATGGTTCAACTTTAGGAGTAGAGAGTTGATAAGCACTTGATCTATATGATGTTGTGAAAATATAGGGGCCCAACCAATTAGGTTAAAACTTTCTAGGATTTTCTTGTTTTGCTTGATTCTTTGGATTTTCTTTCAGGACTAAGTCAACAATATTAAAAATTATGGTTCATATTTTCTTATCATAGCTACATCGAAGGCAATTCTAGTATGCTTGCAGATGTGTCAAAGCATTTTGTCTCTTTTTATCCAATAACTCTAGCTCATGTAGACATGATACATGATATTCTTCTTGATCAATCAAGCCCTGCATAGAGACTCACAAAGAGGGCAACTCGACTTCTATAGGAAGTATTGCTTTAGACCTAAATATAAGGGAGTATGGTGTGGCTCTTGTGGGAGTACGAAAATGGGTGCGATAAGCCCATAAAGCAACGTTGAGTTGTAGGTGCCAATCACAACCAATGCCATTGGTAGTCTTCTTTAAGTTTTTTAGGATGGTCTTATTAGATGCCTTGGCTTCGCCATTACCTTGAGGGTAATACGAGGTGGAAAAATGATGTTGGATATGGAATTTTTCACAAATCTCACAAACATCCTAGGTTCTAAAAGGGAAAGCATTATCGGTGATGATGGAATATGGGATACCATAGTGGAAAATGATATAATGTAGGATGAACTTGGCTGTCTACTTTCTAGTAATGTAAGTTAGTGGGATGGCTTCGATCCATTTTGTAAAGTACTGAGTAGAGAAAAGGATAAAATTATGTCCATTAGTAGAGGTGGGATGGATCTTTCCTAAGAGGTCGAGTCCCCATTGATAAAATGGCCAAGGTGAAGTAAGTGGCTATAATTCCTGAGCTAGTGCATGCATAAGATCTCCATGAATCTGACACTATTGACATTTCTTCATAAAATGATAAGCATCACTTTCCATTGTAGGACAATAATATCTTTTTCTCATGAGCTTTTTGGCTAAGGCCGGTCCAACAGAGTGAGCTCCACATATACCTTCGTGTACCTCTTATAAGGCTGTTTGTGCTAATTTGAGTCAAGACATCAAAGGAGGGTACTATCTAGGTAAGGATGATAAAGGGTATCTCTAATGATGGCATATTTGGATGCTTGTTAGATAAATGTTTTACGTTGGTTAGGGGATAAGTCTGGAGGGATAATTTGGTCATGTAAGTAACTTTAGATATCTTTGTACCAAGGAGATTCAAGACCAACAAGCTCGCACAAAAGTTTGGTCTCGGGGACATCAAACATAGGGATCAACATTTGTTCTACCAAGAACTCATATTGTGAGGCATTATTGGGAATGTCCAAGAGAGATCCGATTGTGGCCATTGCATCAACTACTTTGTTTTGGATTCTTGGTATTTTCTCAAAAGAAATATTATGGAAGTATAGTATAAAGTTGTCTACCATGCACTTGTAGGGTGTCAATTCCTCATCCTTGGTGTCATAATCATCATTGACTTGCTTAATTATTAATTGAGAGTCACCATAGATGTGAAGTTCCTTAATTTTCCATTTTATTGCCATTCAAAGTCCTATCAATAATGCTTCATACTCAGCCATGTTGTTTGTGCATGGAAATTCTATTTGGTATGATTTGGGAATGGAATATCCTTGAGGTGTGATGAACAAGATACCAGCTCCGAAACCATGAATTGTGTAGGATCTATCAAAATACAATTAGCATGTTGTCAGTGTCTTTATAACAAAGATTGATTCATCTAGAAAATTAGTTATCAAAGGATGGTATGCTTTTACTGGTGCATCGATGAGTTGATTGGCTATCACTTGTCCCTTTATTGCCTTATTATCAACATATTCAATTTCATACTCACTCATAACTATGGACCACTTATCCATTCTCCCTATCAGTGTTGCTTTATTGAGAAGGAATTTCAGAGGATCAATTTTGGCAACCAATTTTGTCTTGTGATTTCGCATGTAATGTCTTAGTTTTGTGTTGCAAATACCACTATTAGATATTCTCATTCAATAGGACTATATTTTAACTCATATCCAACTAAAGTGTGACTGATATAGTATATTGCTCTTTCCTTGCCATTATTATGATTTTGTGCTAGTAATGCCCCCAGTGCTGATCTAGTGGTTGTCACATATAGTATCATATATCTTACATCAATAGGAGGCATGTGAACTGGTGGAGTCAATAGGTAATTCTTGATCTGATCAAATGCTTCTTGACATTTCTCAGTCCAATTAAAGGGAATCCCTTTTTGTAATAGATGTTGGAATGGCTGGGTCATGTCGGCTAGCTAAGCAATGAACCTATGGATTGATTGAAGTCATCCTTGTAATGTCCTCAATTGCCTAATATTGGTTGGTGATGGAATGTCCAAGATAACTTTTAGTTTAGAGGGATTGACTTCTATTCCTCTGCAAGAGACAATATATCCTAGGAGCTTTCCTGATTGGACCTCGAAAAACATATTTCTTTGGATTTAGCCTAAGTCGATATTTTTCAAGTCAGGTGAAAATCTTGTCTAATACTGCCAAGTTTCCACTTCATTCTAGATATTTGGAGAGAAGTTCATCAACATAATCCTCCATAAGGAAATGCATATAGTCATGAAAAATGGTATTCATATCCCTTTGATAGGTAACTCCAGCATTCTTCAGTCCAAAAGCTATGACATTCCAATATAAAGTTCCCCAAGCGCATGTGAAAGATGTCTTTGGTTGATCTTCAGTGGTAATTATTATCTGATTGTAACCCAAGAATTCATCCATCAATGACAACATTTCATGTCCAATAGTTAAATCTACTATGATGTCAATGTTTGGAAGAGGAAAATCATCTTTGGGGCAAGCTTTTTTGAGATCTTGAAAATTCGTGCAAACTATGATTTGACCATTTAGTTTTGTGAAAGGAACTAGATTTGATATCTATTCTACATAATCAATTGGGTGAATGAATTTGACATCCAAGAGCTTCTTTAGTGGATATGTGCAGGATCATGATGGGCCAAAAAGTGTTGATATGATGGGTATGTGTCGGGTATGTGGCTAACAAATTTTTTTTACCCAAAATTGATAAAACAAAAAGGGTTTTTAAAGGAGATTCTCAGCTTTCCACCAATATAAATTTTATTCTTTACTTTGAGTTTAATAAATAATTATTATTCATTTTCTATTTGAATTACGACTAAAGTCTTGATTGATATGATGATTGAAAACAATCCATAGCTTTCAAATGGTATCATAGTTTTTGAATCTGAAATATGTGTAACATTCTATGCTTTGCATAATATAGGATTAAAAAAAAAAAATCATGAAGTTTTGACCAAGTTAAGGTGTTCAACCATATGAGTTTTTATATTTTATAAAAGTTGTAATAAAAAATTCATAATTAATTATTTACTTGGAAAAAAATTACAAAAAAATATGAATCACAATGGCACATGAGTCATCTACTTATATCTAAAATATTATAAAAAAATATAATCATTTTATTGTGGTTAGGGTGGTGAGACATACACCTACTTCTTATTTTTTCCTTGAAATTTAGGTGCTACTGCATTGAAATTTCACACTTTCACCAAATAGATTTATTTTTTGAAATAAACCTAGTAGTTTAGAAACTACATTCAATTTGCTACAAATTCTATTCTTACATATTTTTTAAATAATATAGGTAAATTATTCGAATTTTTACATCAAGTTTCCTAACTCTGATTTTTCTGAATTTTTTGTCACTTAAGGGCCTATTTTTTCCATGATGATCCTACACATACCCTAGTTCTACCTTGACAAGGAGTGCGATTTGGGGGTGTATTTTTGTCAAATTTTGCTTGAATGGCTTGGAATTTGGTAGCATGGTAAATGATGTAGAACCAATTTGGGATCCAATCTAGGTATATCGACATATGAGCATGGAAAATTGACTTGTCTTTCTAAGAAGAATGTTATAAACTTAGGTTTTTCCTTGATGGTCAATGATGCTACTAACTGTATGATTTTGGAATTGTCTTGTGTGCCAATGCTTACTTCTTTTTTTTCATCTATAAGTAATGGCGATCTTTCTCTGTCTATAGGAAGAGAGTCTTGTCCTCCATCATCGGGCAGCACAGAGAGGTTTTCACTTTTGGATATGTCGTTTATTTTTACTTTTTTGTGGTCAACAAGGGCCTTTCAATTTTCACCTGAAGACCTATTATTTTTATCTTTAATTTTTTTGTTTTCACTTTTTCAACTAGACGACAAGACGACCTCACCAAAGTATGTGGCATGATTGAGTTTTATGGAAAAGTAACCTTTATGTTCCCCATTCGGTATTCCCTCATGAAGTCGCATAAACTCAACAATGGCTTTGTTGTTCTCGAAAGTGTCCAAACTTGGTGTTCCTTATTGATTCCTTTCTTTGAGTAGGGGTTAGACAAGAGGTAAGCCATCATCGGTATTGTCGAGGGTTATTGTGTAGGTAGATAGGGTAAAGACGGAAGTAGAGTCGTCGAGTTCCTAGGATGTTGGATCAATGGATTGCCAAAAGTAGTTTTGGAGCCATTCTTCTTTAGTCAAAGGAATTTTTGAATGAGTACTTGGTGGATTTCATGAAGAATCAAGGGTAATCATTTGGTCAAATTCTCCAAATAGTTTATCAAGGTCCATGAAAGTGTTGGAGCATAGGGAATCCCATTCATATTCATTGGAATCAACATCATAATCACAAGGGGTCTTCATATGTCTTGCCCTCATCTGAACACACCCTAGACCTTGATGAGTTATTAACTCAGGAGGTGGTAGAGGTTCCAACATTCACTGCTTATTTAGGCCAAGGTTGTTGCATCCATCATATCCATGTTGTTTCATTATTTGGAACCCTTTTGGATATTGTTCAGTTAGAAGCTTCTTAGTTTCAATTTCCTCCTCTTCTTTGTACAACCATGTAAGAATGTGGTCATCTAAATATTCTTTAGCAAGTTCCCCCCATTTAGTGAAGGTGGTAGGGGGATTATGGATGACAACCTTGGGCTACATAGGATGTGGTTTTCCATAAGACTTTGGTGACTTGGGTAGCTTTATAATGAAAAAGATAATCTTCATATCATATTCTCCACATCCTTTGTCTTGGATCTAGACCTAGGGCGTGGAAGGTGTAATGAATGAGTTGGATGATTTGACCAGTGTAGATGGATCAATGTAGTGAGAAGAAGGGGTAGATGAAGTGGAAGATGAGGCCTCTCAATTGATAGGAACTTGACACTCAATAGTTCCTTTGAGGTTGTAACAATATTGGAAAGGATCAGGGTCACTTGAAATAGCGATTTCGATGCCATTGTGTGGGAATTTGAGGCATTGATGATAAGTGGAGGGAATAGCCCTCATGGCATGAATCCATGGGTAACCAAGGAGGAGATTGTAATGTAAGTCTAGATACAAGATGTGAAATAGGGTGTCCTATATTGCATGGCCAAATCTCATTGGGAGTGAAATTACGCCTTCAAAAGATCATTTTGCATCATCATAAGCTTTGATTACGATTTTCTTGGTTTCATCAATACAATTCTCATAGTATCCCAATACTTTCACCAATTTTAGTGAGAAAATATTTAGGTATGATCCACCATCTACTGGGACTCATATGATCTTGTGTGTATTAACATAGACTTCTAGGTATAGAGGAGTGTTATGATCAGATTTTGGTGCCGAAAAGTCTTGTTCGGAGAAGATGACATGGCGCGATAGAGCTAGGTTTCCAACCATGGCTTGAAATTCATTGACATCTAGGTTTGTAGGTATGAAGGCTTCTTGCAAGGCTTTATCAAGGGTGGATTTGTGCTATGGTGAGATGTGAAGAAGCTCCAAGATGGAAATTTGTGCAAGAGTTTTTACTAGCTAGTCTAGGAGGCTATATTGACCCTTTGGTTGAGGATTTACAGAACAACTTAGAATAGTTATCTAGGTTCTAGCGGTGGTGAAAACACAATGTAATTTAGGCTTGTTTATGGTGATAGTGGTGATGTGATCATAAAAATGTGTCACATTAAAGATGATAGTGTTGTAATCATGTTCGACAACTGCATAATTGGCATTATTGTTGTTGTTCCATGAACTGGAGGATTTTACTTTATCATGTTCTTGAAAGGGTGTCTTGAATATGGTATGATTAGCATTGGTTTTTCCTTGAAAATTCTCAATGGAGATGGTTTGATATTCAATAATTTCTTGAATAATATTCTTAAATGTCCAACATCTAGATGTCTTGTGTCCCTTTGTACAGTAGTATTCGCAGTATTCGTCATCTTTTAGTGTAGTCAAGGATGGAGGGTCCAAGAATAGGACTATCCAACCTTTCAAAAAGAGTAAACACAATGAAAAATAAAAAAATTAAAATAACAATCACACATGGATATATTGAAAATGATCAATTATTTACTCGCAACATGCCCTACCCTCATGCTTACAAATTACAGAATGATATGGCATTAAGCCCAAAATTACAATGTTGGTCAAAGCCCTTATCTACTATCTATTACTACTAATGATGATGATTTATTTAATGCAACTACAAAATTCTTGTATATATATATCAATTCCGAGCTCCAAACAAGGTTTGTGTTAGCCTCAAGTGGTCTCAAACCCCAAAGTGATGAAATGTGTGAAGATTGGCCAAAACATATGTTTCTCATTTGATTCTTGGAAAACATGATGTAGATCAGAATGAAGCTTCCTCGATGAATGTGTATATTTAAGAAATGGTTTCCTGAGCTTTGCAAGTCAAGGGATAGGTCCACACACTTGAAAAGTAGAGATTGTCTAGTGAATGCTCTTTGTCTAGTAATAGCTGATATTCAATAAGCGATAGCTTTGTACTAGAATTTCCAAAACACTTGAATCCTAGATATGATGTAGATGTTACAATTAAGATCATATACCCTACACTGTGAGCTCTAATGTTACAATGTGGCACAAATATGTAGTATGAAATAATGAGACTGGATGTTAATAGATAACTAATGAAATTTAGGAAAACAAATGAATGCAAATATTTTTGGTTGATGCATGATTGCTTGGCAACCAGGGATGCTCCTGCATTAGACACCCAAGGTTGAAGAAAAGCGAGCCTCTCACTTTCCTGGGCTTAGAGGAAAACCAATGCGGTCCACCTCAGCCTAAGAAATCCATGATGAATCATCCTTCGGTCTTCCCTTCCATCTGACTAGATACTCCTTGTATTTCCTTCCTCTGGTACTATTTCCAACTTTGTTGTCTAGCATCTCCCCAATTTCCTTTGAATGATGTGCTATCTGGTCTAGCAAACCAACTTCTCTATCCTCTGGTGACTCTCCTTCATCATACTAGTATAAGTTTGCAATGTTGAATGTAGGTGATATGTCAAATTCCTCCAGTAGTTCCACTTCATATGCATTTCCAGAATCAAAATTTTTGATGATCTTACAAGGTCCAAAATTATTCATCTTCAACTTGTTATATGTCCCAACTTAAAATATATCTTTTATTAGATATAGCATTACTTCCTCTCCTACTGCAAACTCCTTATGTATCCTCTTCTTATCTATTGTCTCCTTGTATGTATTGTTCACCTTCTCCAAATTATCCTTAACTTGAGTATGCATTGTCTCCATGAATCCTGCAAATTTTTCTCCCTCAGCACTCCTCTTATTCTCTTTACTAATATATCTTAATTTTGATTCTCCTCTAGGTTGTTGTCCTATCACAATTTCAAATGGTGTCTTCCCTGTACTCTAGTTTACTAATTTTTTGTATGCAAATTCTACTTGCATATGCAGTCGGGAAAGACTCAAATGACTTTTTATGATGCATGTGCAGGCCAAAGTGATGCATGTGTTAGGTGTGTGATGCATTTGTTGTTGTATGCTAGTTATAAATTTGTATGACACATGTGGGAAAAATTATGACACAATTTCCTAATAAAAAGTTTTCCCTAGACTAGGAAAGTTTGACTTGGTCAAAATAGGTGTGATAGGTCAAATGGAGGTTTCATATTGACATTATTGGTTGCTTGATGATTTAAGGTGTGTATTTTTCCTATTTATACAAATGAGACTAGACCAGATGTGTTCTAATTGTGGGACCAGTTAGGCAATGATGAGAAGGATGTGTTGTTGGAGCTTGTTTTATTCTATGTGACACATATGCCCACTATTAGGGAAAATAGGGGGATTTTGATAACACTAGCAGAGTGATGGCACTTAGAGATGAGAAACTTCCATTTACCAATGAGGGAGGTGACATTCACCCTAGAAGATGTACATATAGGATATTGAGATTTCCCTTTCACAGAAAGTGGGTATGATACGACCCAGATCGAGGGCTACAGGTGTTGCATGAGTACTATGATATTGAGGATGATGTTGAGCTTGGGATCCAGGGATATGAGATCTAGTGGGAGACCCTAGTAGAGACATATGATCAATTTAACCGTGTTTTATGTGCACTGATAGTAGGTGTGATGATTCCTGATTGCAAGGGTCATGGTTTCCCAATTGGTTGGGGGGAGATGTTGGGGTCGATGGTTCGAAACATGATAGTTTATGCATGGGGTCCATGTCTATTGGCTATGTTGTATTTCCAGTTGCATGATAGAATCTACAGAGAGGGGAAGAGCTTGACCTGTAGGGTGACTTCATTGACAGTTTGGGCATGCGAGCACATAGCAGTGTTTCGGCCACTAGTGGTTTGGTAGGTAGTGAGCACAACACCATATACATATTTATATTAGGGTGCATTGAATCAAACATACATTGGGGATGTGGGATACTAGAGGCATGGCATAGATACACTACTGAGCTTCGTTTGGAGACCATACATGACTTTCGAGCTATGGATAGATGAGGATGACCTCTTACCTTGGTGCAAACACCTTAGATATCTTATTGTGAAGACAGTACAAAGTCAACACATCATTGGGATCTATCTCCCAGAGTGGGTGCAGAGAAATTTTGGGGAGAGACAGGGAGTCCCAGTTGGTAGAGTAGAGTATGAGCAGTCCTCCAGTGAGGTGCATCCATGGGGTCCACAGATTGTTGTGACTACGACCAAGAGTAGGAGATCAATGCTATGTAAACATTAGATTGGGAGTGGAGAGGAGGGGATGAAGATGCGGGAATGACACCAAAGTATGATGAATAGTGATGGATTCATAGAATGATTCCTTTGATCAATCCATAGTAGCTAGCACCAGTAGAGTGAAGAGTCAGAGGGTTGAGAGGCCAGTGGGTAGGAAGAGGTGGGAGAGGTAGAGGAGATGGAGGATGGGGAGATGGTGGAGGATGGGGGGATGATGGGGGTGGTGGATGAGGAGATAGAAAAGATACGAGGAGGGACATAGGATGACAACTATCACTAGGAGGAGGATTAGCTAGAGGTGAGGGTAGTTGCAAAGGTGTTGGTACAGGCCATGGAACAACATGCAGAGGTTGCACAACCAGAGGCCATGGAGGTCCAAGGAGGTGGTGATGTGGGACAAGCTGATGAAGAGGAGGAGGTTGAGATGGATGAGGCAGACTAGGTCATCCAGGAGAGGATTATCATGGGTTAGGAGGAGGTGGCAGAGGACATGGGGACCAAAGAGGAGGAGGGATCAACGAAGTAGAGGATAGTTGCTTTACAGGTTTGAGTGCAGGCACTTGAGGCATAGTTTAGGATGGTTATTGTAGAGAGGGATGACCTTAAGGTAGAGAGGGATACATTCTAGGTGGAGAGGGACTTGGCAATCATCAGTCAATAGTAGACTGACCAGCGGATGACTGGGTTCATAGCTACACGTAGCGGGTTTGTTGTTGAGGTTGCTCAAGAGTATGCTAGGGCGAGTAGGTGCAACTAGTATTACATGGACCTGTATGAGAGAGTGATGCCTCCAGAGAGGAGGGATCCCACATTTTTAGAGGCAAAGAGAGGCTCACAAGGCATAGGGCATAGCAGGACTCATAGCTGACAGACATAAAGCAGGTCTCAGGGTGAGACATTCGATGCCAGGCAGGTCGGTCCATATGATAGACCTCCTACTATAGAGCATAGGGCTAGAGATGCACCACCCATAGAGGATTCCCCAGGTGATTAGGGTAGTCGGGGCTAGACCCTTTTATTATTTATATTGTGATATGAACACTGTTATGTTAACATCGAGCCTGCGAGCTCCACTTATATTGGGCACATCTTGACATTGTTCTTTGACACATTATTTTTAGAGTGATATATATGATTTTGGCGGCAATTAATGATATGCATTGTGATGTGTGTGTGCATTTATGATGACATGCTATGTTTATATGATGATGACCTACTATGCTTTATGATTACAATTTTACTGTTTAATGCATTGTAGAAGATGATGTGAGGATCTATTATGCTTTATGATTATGTTGTATGATTATGTTTATGCTTTTTATGATCTATATGCAATATGGATGAGCTAAATGCAGATGATGTAATGTGTGGATGATTTATGGATATTTTTACTATGTTACGTATGAATGATGGATATAATGGAAATGTTCTAATGCAATGTGATATGTAATGTAATGTTTGTATGATAATACAAAATGTTTGATGGAAAATATATAATGTAAATGCAAAATGTGATGTTTAGTGTGATATGTGTTAATGGACTATGGTGTGTATGGTATGTATTGTAAAATGTAATGCAATATGTGATGTAAAATGTGGTGCTATATGAAATGTCATGCAAATGGATTCTATCATAACAACTTATGTGATGCAAATGGATATGGAGTGTAATACTATGTGATATGGGATGTAATGCTATGATGAAATGTATAATGCAAATGATGCTGACATGATGATGCTATATGGATTCCTTATTTTGTATTTCTTCACGCGAATATATGTGACCTAATATGAAAATGGTGTCTATGATAATGATGCTTTCTATGATGCAATCTAGCATGAATATGGATGCAAGATGTTTTTGTGTGTCACAAGACTCTGTCAAGATGTAGACGTAAGAAATGTTAGTGCAGAGGAGGTGAGAGAGATGAATGTTAGCATGGAGAAGACAAAGGAGATGGAGATGGAAGGTTAGATGGGGAATGATAAGAGAAGCAAATTTCATGCTTACATTTTTATATTTATCATCATTGGGCATTAAAAATGTCACAAATGGTCCAAAAACACCATGGTATGACATAAACCAAGGTGTGCAAGGTGACCATTTGGGAGAGACAAGTAGTCAAAAAGACAAGGAATGCCCTAGCTCATACTAAGAACCCAATTGTTCTAGTTTTTTTTCCAATACAAATCACATATAGAAAACAAAGAAAAGAGGTCATGATCCATCATTGTCCCTCTAAATCGATTAATAGTACATCCTCGAGGAGACTAGCAACTGATAAGATTGTTTGATGTGATTGATTAGGTTGACCAAATTTGATTGATAAATTGACAAGGATAGATTGATGAGTTGAAAAAGATTGAAAAATTGATTGTACCTATTTTCAAGAAGGACACATCCTGACTAAGGTAAAAATGATTGACAAGATTGATTTATTTGATAAAGATTGATTGATAAGGTTGACAATGTTTGATTGATTATGATTGCACCTGATCTTAGGAAGGACACGTCCTAATCACGAAAAAATTGATTAACAAGGTTGACTAGATAGATTTATTGTTTGAAAAAGATTGATTGATATGACTAAGTGATGTGATGACACCCAACTATATGATTGACACATCCTATTTTTAGGGCAAGAGACACATCTCATAAAGTTGACCAAGTGATAAGTGTTGACGAGGCAGCTAACTGTAAGAAGGACACATGATGCTTAAGGTGAATGACCAAATTGACAAAGTCTAATCTTAGGGATGACACATCTTGATAAAAAACAAGTGATAAGACCAAATGAAGCAAATGACATAATGCCCCATTTTGCTAAGATTGATGATCTGATTGATGGGTTGATGGCAATTTGATTGACTGATTGAAGAATTTTGTTGGTTGTGTTTTTCTTTTGATTCGTAGTTTAGTTTGAATGATGATTGATTTCGGAATAGGGAAATGACTAGATTTGACAAACCCTAAAGGACATGACCTATGGGGCCTCAGGGGCTCATCGAAAGATGGACTTGCCTACGTAGCAATGCACAAAGACCTCATAGTTTGACACGACTTGACTTTGTCTTACTCGATAAAGGATTGAGTCATGATTTTATTTGGACAACCTAAAAGGACTATCCTACTGCCTTGGGAGCTCATTTAAGATGAGCCTTTCCTACGTAGAAAATGCATAGAGGCAACATAGTTAGACCTTACTAATACAAACTGACTCAAACTCAAACTTAGATTCTATTTGTGGTATTTTTGATATTTTCTGATTTTTTTGGATTTTTCACTTTTTTGATTTTTTTGGATTTTTTGACTGTTTTGGATTTTTTATTTTTTCTGATTTTTTTGGATTTTGAAGTTTTCTGATTGTTTTTGAATTTTGAACTGTTCTGATTGTTCTTGGATTTTGAAGTTTTCTAATTGTTTTTGGATTTTGAAGTTTTCTAATGTTTTTGGATTTTGAAGTTTTATGATGCTGATACCATGTGTTATTTTCTCATAAAGACACAAGTTAAGGAATTTCCCTCAATCAGGTGTAGAACCAATTTATTGTGCCTAAGGGGAAGCAACAGGGGGATATGAAAAATGATCAGGATGCAAAATTTCGGTGGTTCTCAGGCCATGAGAAGGATGACTAGGTTTTATTATGAATAAGTGTCATGTCTAAATGGATGGGTGGAAGAGACGAAGGACCAGATAGGGTGATAGTAGACAAAGAAGAATAGATTGACTACACATGGTGCATGTTTGTTAGGTTTTCACCATGGTACTTATCCAAAGCACTGCCAAAGTGGTTTTAGCTTTTGGATGAATTATTTCTATTTACTATTTTATTTCTTTTTCCAATTTTTATATATTTTTGACTTTTTAAAGGGATACCCTAAGAATCAAGTGTAATACTTGCGAAGATGCATGTTGCTGATAGGTTTAGATAATGGTTCAACTTCAGGAGTAGAGAGTTGATAACCACCTAACCCATATGATGTTGTGACAATATAGGGGCCCAACCAATTAGGTTAAAACTTTCCAGGATTTTCTTGTTTTACTTGATTCTTTGGATTTTCTTTTAGGAATAAGTCACCAATGTTAAAAATTATGGGTCAGACTTTCTTATTGTAGTTGCGTCAAAGGTGATTATGGTATGCTTGTAGATGTGTCAAAGCAATTTGTCTCTTTTTATCCAATAACTATAGCTCATGTAGACACAATACATGATATTTTTCTTGATCAATCAAGCCTTGCATAGAGAATCGCAAAGAGGGTAACTCAACCTCTATAGGAAGTATTGCTTCAGACCTAAAGATAAGGGAGTATGGTGTGGCTCTTATGGGAGTACAAACACTGGTGCAATAAGCCCATAAAGCAGGGTTGAGTTGTAGGTGCTAGTCATGACCAACATCATTGGCAGTCTTCTTTAAGATTTTTAGGATGGTCTTATTAGATGCCTTGGGTTGGCCATTACCTTGAGGGTAAGATGAAGTGGGAAAATGATGTTGGATATGGAATTTTTGACACAGCTCATGGAAATCATCATTTTTAAAAGGGCGACCATTATCGGTGATGATGGACTATAGGATACCGTAGTGGAAAGTGATATAATTCAGAATGAACTTGGCTATCTACTTTCTAGTAATGTAAGTTAGTGGGATGACCTTGATCCATTTTGTAAAGTATTGAGTAGCAAAAAGGATTAAATTATGTCCATTAGTAGAGGTGGGATGAATCTTTCTGAAGAGGTTGAGTCCCCATTGATAAAATGGCCAAGGTAAAGTAAGTGGTTGTAATTCCTGAGCTGGTGCATGAATAAGATCTCCATGAATCTGACACTGGTAACATTTCTTCATAAAATGATAAGAATCACATTCCATTGCAGGCCAATAATATCTCATTCTCATGAGCTTTTTGGCTAAGTTGGGACCAGTAGAGTGAGCTCCACACATACCCTAGTGTACCTCTTGTAAGGTTGTTTGTGTTTCATTTGAGTCAAGACATTAAAGGAGGGTACTATCCAAGCTACGACGATAAAGGGTATCTCTGATGATGGCATATTTGGATGTTTGTCAAATAAAGGTTTTACGTTGGTTAGGGGACAAGTCTGGAGGGATAATTTGGTCATGTAAATAACTTTAGATATCTTTGTACCAAGGATATTCAAGACCAACAAGCTCACACACAGGTTTGGTTTTGGGGACATCAAACATCGAGATCAAAATTTGTTCTATCAAGAACTCATATTGTGAGGCATTATTGGGAATGTCCATGAGATATCTGATTGTGGCCATTGCATCAACTACTTTGTTTTGGATTCTTGGTATTTTCTCAAAAGAAATATTATCAGAGTATAGTCTAAAGTTTTCTACCATGCACTTGTAGGGTGTCAATTTCTCATCCTTGGTTTCATAATCGTCATTGAATTACTTAATTATTAACTGAGAGTCACCATAGACCTGAAGTTCCTTAATTTTCCATTTTATTGCCATTCGAAGTCTTGTCAATAATGCTTCATACTCAGCCATGTTGCTTGTGCATGGAAATTCTATTTGGTATGATTTGGGAATGGAATATCCTTGAGGTGTGATGAACAAGATACTAGCTCCTAAACCATGACCCATGTAGGATCCATCAAAATACAATTTCCATGTCAGTGTCTCTATAACAAAGATTGATTCATCTGGAAAATCCGTTATCAAAGAATGGTATGCTTTTATTGGTGCATCAATGAGTTGATTGGCTATCACTTGTCCCTTTATTTCCTTACGATCAACATATTCAATTTCATACTCACTTAGAACCATGGACCACTTAGCCAATCTTCTTATCAGTGCTGCTTTACTGAGAAGGTATTTCAGAGGATCAATTTTAGCAACCAATTTTATCTTGTGATTTAGCATGCAGTATCTTATTTTTTGTGTTGCAAATACCACTGCTAGACATGATTTTTCAATAGGACTATATTTTAACTCATATCCAACTAAAGTGCAACTAATATAGTATATTTCTCTTTCCTTTCCATCATTATCATTTTGTGCTAGTAATGTCCCTAGTTATAATCTAGTGGCTGTCACATATAGTATCAGATATATTCCTTCAATAGGAGGCATGAGAACTAGTGGAGTCAATAGGTAATTCTTGATCTAATCAAATGCTTCCTGACAGTTCTTAGTCCAATTAAAGGGAATCCCTTTTTGTAATAGATGTTGGAATGGGTGGGTCCTATCGGCTAGCTGAGCAATGAACCTACAGATTGATTGAAGTCATCCTTGTAATGTCCTAAACTGGCTGATATTGGTTGGTGATGGAATGTCCAAGATAGATTTTACTTTAGCGGGATTGACTTTTATTCCTCTGCAAGAGACAATATATCCTAGGAGCTTTCCTGATGGACCCCAAAAAATGCATTTCTTTGGATTTAGCCTAAGTTGATATTTTTCAAGTCAGGTGAAAATCTTGTCTAATACTGCCAAGTTTCCACTTCGTTCTAGAGATTTGGAGAGAAGTTCATCAACATAATCCTCCATAAGGACATCCATATAGTCATGAAAAATGGTATTCATATGCCTTTGATAGGTAACTCTAGCATTCTTCAGTCAAAATGGTATGACATTCCAATAGAAAGTTCCCCAAGCACATGTGAAAGATGTCTTTGGTTGATCTTCATTGGTAATTCTTATCTAATTGTAACCCGAGAATTTGTCCATCAATGACAACATTTCATGTCTAGCTATTAAATCTACTATGATGTCAATGTTTGGAAGAGGAAAATAATCTTTGGGGCAAGCTTTGTTGAGATCTCAGAAATCCGTGCAAACTATAATTTGACCATTTAGTTTTGTGAAAGGATCTAGATTTGATATCTATTTTGCATAATCAATTGGGTGAATGAATTTGACATCCAAGAGCTTCTTTAGTGGGTATGTGCAAGATCATAATGGGCCAAAAAGTGGTTCTATGATGGGTATGTGTAGGGTATGTGGCTAAAAACTTTTTTTTTCCCAAAATTGATGAAATGAAAAGGGTTTTTAAAGGAGATTCTCAGCTTTCCACCAATATAAATTTTATACTTTACTTTGAAATTAATAAGTAATTATTATTAATTTTCTATTTGAATTATGACTAAAGTCCTAATTGATAGGATGATTTAAAAACATCTATATCTTTCAAACAATATCACATTTTTTGAATCCAAAACATGTGTCACATTCTATGCTTCACATAATATAGGATTAGAAAAAAAAAATCATGAAGTTTTGACCAAGTTAATGTGTTCAAACATACAAGTTTTTATATTTTTTAAATGTCATAATAAAAAAATCATAATTAATTATTTACTTGGGAAAAAAATACAAAAAAATATGCATCACATTGGGACATGAGTCCTCTACTTATATCTAAAATCTTATAAAAAAATATTATCATTTTATTGTGGTTAGGGTGGTTAGACATACACCTACTTCTTATTTTTTCCTTGAAATTAAGTGCTACTGCATTGAAATTTCAAATTTTCACCAAATAGATTTTTTCTAAACATAAACCTAGTAGTTTAGAAACTACATTCAATTTGCTACAAATTCTATTTTTACATATTTTTGAAATAATATAGGTAACTTATTCAAATTTTTACATCAAGTTGCCTAACTCTGATTTTTCTGAATTTTTTGCCACTTAAGGGCATGTTTTTTTCATGATGATCTTGCACATACCCTAGTTCTACCTTGACAAGGAGTGCGATCTGGGGGTGTATTTTTCTCAACTTCTTCTTCAATGGCTTGGAATTTGGTAACATGGTAAACTATGTAGAACCAACTTGAGATCCAATCTAGGTATATCGACATATGACTGGGCAAAATTGACTTATCTTTCTGAGAAGAATGTTATAAACTTAGGTTTTTCCTTGATGGTCAATGATGCTGCTAACTGTATGATTTTGGAATTGTCTCAAGTGTTCCAATGCTTACTTCTTCCGTTTCCTCTATAAGTAATGGCAATATTTCTCATTCTATAGGAAGAGAGTCTTGTCTTCCATCATCGAGCACCTCAGAGAGGTTTTCACTTTTGGATATGTCCTTTATTTTTACTTTTTCATTGTCAACAAGGGCCTTTCAGTTTTCACCTGAAGACCTATTATTTTTATCTTTAATTTTTTTGTTTTCACTTTTTCGACTAGATGATAGGATGACCACACCAAAGTATGCAACATAATTGAGTTCTATGGCAAAGCCAACTTTATGATCCCCGTTCGGTATTCCCTCATGAAGTCACATGAACTCGGCAATGGATTAGTCATTCTTAGAAGTTTCCAAACTTGCTGGTCCTTGTTGATCCCAATCTACGAGTTGGGGGTAGACAAAAGGTAATCCATCATCAACATTGTTTAGCGTCATTGTGTAGGTAGACACGGTAAAGACGAAAGTAAAATCATCGAGTTCCTAGGAGGCTAGATCAATGGATTGCCAAAAGTAGTGTTGGAGCCATTCTTCTTTAGTCAAAGGAATTTTTGAATGAGTACTTGGTGGATTTCATGAAGAATAAAGGGTAAGAATTTGGTCAAATTCTCCAAATAGTTTATCAAGTTCCATGAAAGTGGTGGAGGATAGGGAATCCCATTCATATTCATTGGAATCGACATCATAATCACAAGGGTTTTCATATTTCTCACCCTCATCTGAACAAATCCTAGCCCTTGATGAGTTATTATCTTAGGAGGTGGTAGAGGTTCCAAAATTCACTGCTTATTTAGGACAAGGTTGTTGCATCCATCATATCCATGTTGTTTCATTATTTGGAACCCTTTTGGATATTGTTCAATTGGAAGCTTCTTAGTTTCAATGCGCTCCTCTTGTTTGTACAACCATGTAAGAATGTGTTCATCTAAATATTCTTTAGCAAGTTCCCCCCATTTAGTGAAGGTGGTAGGGGGATTATGGATGACAACATTGGGTTGCATAGGATGTTGTTTTTCATATGAATTTGGTGACTTGGGCAATTTATCGATGAAAAACAGACTTTTCATATCATATTCTCCACATCCTTTATCTTGGATCTGGACCTGCGGCATGGAAGGTGTAATGAATGAGTTGGATGATTTGAACAGTGTAGATGGAGGGGTGGATGAAGTGGAAGGTGAGGCCTCTCAATTGATAGGAACTTGACACTCAATGGTTCCTTTGAGGTCAGAACAATATTGGAAAGGATTAAGGTCACTTGGAATAGAGATTTTGATGTCATTGTGTGGGAATTTGAGGCATTGATGATAAGTGGAGGGAATAGCCCCGTCATTGATGATAAGTGGAGGGAATAGCCCTCATGGCATGAATCCATGGGAAGCCAAGGAGGAGATTGTAATGTAAATCTAGATCCAAGATGTGAAATAGGGTATCTTGTATTCCTAGGCGAACTCTCATTAGGAGTGAAATTATACCTTCAGAAGATCATTTTGCATCATCATAAGCTTCGATTACGGTTTTCTTGGTTTGATCAATGCAATTCTTAGAGTATCCCAATACTTTCACCAATTTTAGTGAGAAAATATTTAGGCCTGCTCCATCATCTACTAGGACTCATCTGATCTTGTGTGTATTAACAAAGACTTCTAGGTGTAGAGGACTATTATGATCATATTTTGGTGCTGAAAAGTCTTGTTCAGAGAAGAGGACATGGTTCAATAGAGCTAGGTATCCAACCATGGCTTGAAATTCATTGACATCTAGGTTGATAGGTATGAAGGCTTCTTGGAAGGATTTATCAAGGGTGGCTTTGTGCTGTGGTGAGATGTGAAGAAGCTCTAAGATGGAAATTTGTGCGAGAGTTTTCACTAGCTACTCTAGGAGGTTATATTGACCCTTTGGTTGAGGATTTGCAAAAGGACCTAGAATAGTTATCTTGTTTCTGTCCATGGCGAAAGCACAATCTGATTTAGGCTTGTTTATGGGGATAGTGGCAATGTGATCATCAAAAGGTGTCACATTAAGGATGATAGTGTTGTAATCATGTTCAATAATTGCATAATTGGCATTATTGTTGTTGTTCCATGAACTGGAGGATTTTCCTTTATCATGGTCTTGCAAGGGTGTCTTAAATATGGTATGATCAACATTGGTTTTTCCTTGCAAATTATCAATGGAGATGGTTTGATCTGCAATAAGTTATTGAATGATATTCTTAAGTGTCCAACATCTAGATGTCTTGTGTGCCTTTGTACAGTAGTATTCACATTATTCGTCATCTTTTGATATAGTCAAGGATTGAGGGTCCAAGAATAGGACTATCTAGCCTTTCAACAAGAGTAAACACAATGCAAACTCAAAGAATTAAAATAACAATCACACATGGATATATTGAAAATGATCAATTATTTACTCACAACATGCCCTACCCTCAGGCTTACAAATTACATAATGATATGGCATTAAGCCTAGAATTACAATGTGGGTCGAAGCCCTTATCTACTATCTATCACTACTGATGATGATGATTTATTTAATGCAACTACACAATGCTTATATATATATCAACTCCCAGCTCCAAAAAAGGTTTGCATTGGCCTCAAGAGGTCTCAAACCCTAAAGTGATGAAATGTGTGAAGATTGGCCAAAACATATGTTTCTCATTTGATTCTTGGAAAACATGATGTAGATCGAAAAGAAGCTTCCTCGATGGATGTGTGTATTTAAGAAATGGTTTCCCGAGCTTTTCAAGTCAAGGAATAGGTCCACACACTTGAAAAGCCAAGACTGCTCAGTGAATGCTCTTTGTCCAATAATAGTTGATATTCAGTTAGCGATAAATTCATACTAGAATTTCCAAAACACTTGAATCCTGGATATGATTTAGATGTTGCAATTAAGATCATATATCCTACTCTATGAGCTTTAATGTTACAATGTGGTACAAATATGTAGTATGAAATATTGAGAATGGGTCTTGACAAATAACTACTGAAATGCAGGAAAAAAAATGAATGCAAATATTTTTGGTTGATGCATGATTGCTTGGCAATCAGGAATGCTCCTACAACAAACACCCAAGATTGAAGAAAAGTGAGCCTCTCACTTTCCTGGGCTTAGAGGAAAACCAATGTGGTCCACCTCAGCTTGAGATATCCATTATGAATCTTCCTTCGGTCTTCCCTTCCATCTGACAAGATACTCCTTGTATTTCCTTCCTCTAGTATTATGTCCAACTTTTCTCTCTAGAATCTCCTTAATTTCCTTTGGATGATGTGCTATCTGGTCTGGCAAACCAACTTCTCTATCCTCTGGGGACTCTCCTTCATCATACCAGTATAGGTTTACAATGTTGAATGTAGGTGATATGCCAAATTCCTCCAGTAGTTCCACTTCATATGAATTTCCAAAATCAAACTTTTTGATGATCTTACAAGGTCCAAACTTCTTCATCTTCAACTTGTTATATGCCCCAACTTAAAATATCTCTTTTCTGATATATACCATTACTTCCTCTCCTACTGCAAAATTCTTATGTCTCCTCTTCTTATCTATTGTCTCCTTGTATGTACTGTTCATCTTTTCCAAATGCTCCTTAACTTGAGTATTCATTATCTCCATGAATCTTGTAGATTCTTCTGCCTCTGCACTCCTCTTATTCTCTTTACTAATATCTCTTAATTTTTATTCTCCTCTGGTTTGTTGTCCTATCACAATTTCAAATGGTGTCTTCCCTATACTCTAGTTTACTGAATTGTTGTATGCAAATTCTTCTTACAGTAGTATCAAGTCCCAATTTCCTTCTTTACCTTCAGTCAAACACCTCAATAAATTCTCAAAACTCCTATTTACCACTTCTATTTTTCCATCTGTCTATGGGTGAAATGATGAACTATACTTCAAATTTGTCTTCATCTTCTTCCACAATGTATTCTAGAAATATCCAATAAATTTGGTGTCTTTTTATGATACTATACTCTTTGGTAGTCCATGTAATCTCACAATCTCCTTGAAAAATAAGTCTACAACATGTATTGCATCACTTGTCTTCTTACAAGGTATGAAATGCATCATCTTAGAAAATCTATCCAAAACCAAAAATAGAGAATCAAACCTCTCGGTGTCTTTGGTAATCCCAACACAAAATCCATGCTAATGTCCTCCAATGGTCTCTCTAGTATAGCCAATGCTGTATACATTCCAATGTTTTGACTGTTCCCTTTTTCAACTTGACAAATCCTACAACCTTGAACATACTTCCTGACATCCTTGTACAAATGTGGCCAAATATAGTTCTCACTCACCAATGCTATGGTCTTATCAATTCCAAAATGTCCTGCTAATCCTTTGCAATGATTTTCCTTGATCAAATTCTCTCTTATTGAACTTCTAGGAATACACAACTAATTGTTCTTGAATAACATACCTTCCTGAATGAAATAATCCAACCATTTGCTTCTATTTGTCTCTATAGGTTTCTTGCAAGTTTTCCATGCCTCAGTAAAATCAAGGTCCTCCTCATACATATTCTTCAGTTCTTCAAAACCTAATACTTCGATCCTCATCTCTATTAACAAACTCCTCCTACTCAATTCATCTGCAACCTTGTTTGACTTTCCACTTCGGTGCTTCAACTCAAAGGTGTAACTCTACAATAACTGTAGCCATCTCATATGTCTCTGGTTCAACTTCCCTTGACTATTCAAATGTTGTAAATCTTGATGATCTGTATACAACACAAATAACTTGGGTAACAAGTAATGTCTCCACTTCTTCTAGGCTTGTATTATTGCATAGAATTCTTGATCATAGACTGAATATCTTCTCCTGGCATCATTCAATTTCTCACTGAAGTAGGCTACTGGTCTCCCTTCCTAACTCAACATATCTCCTATTGCACTTCCACTAGCATCACAATCTACTTGGAATACCTTATCAAAGTCCGATAATTCCAACATAGGTTTCTCTATCACCTTTTGCTTCAACAACTCAAAACTCTTTTGTGCTCTTGATGTCCACTTGAATTCCTTCTGGTCACCCCTCATTATCTCTATCATAGGTGTGCAAATACTACTGAAATTCTTGATGAACTTCTGATAAAATATTGCTAGTCCATGAAATGATCTTACTTCTCTAACATTCATAGGTGTAGGCCATTCAACTATTGCTCTAACCTTCAAAAGTTCCATCTTCAATCCTTCCCTAGATATCACAAATCCCAAATACACTAGTTATTCATGAAAATACACTTCTTTATGTTTATCAATAACTTCTCTTCTCTTAGCCTCTGAAATACTTGTTTGATGTGCTCCAAACATTCTTACTTAGTCTTACTGAAAATCAGAATATCATCTAGATAAAAAAAGACAAACTCACCCAAGAATTTATTTAATACTTCATTCATTTTCCTCATAAATGTACTAGGTGCATTAGTTAGTCCAAATGGCATGACCAAACACTCATACAATCCATCATTTTTCTTGAAAGTAGTCTTCCATTCATCTCCCTCTCTGATTCTAATCTGATGGTATGCACATTTTAGGTCTATCTTAGTGAAATACTTCACTCCACTCAAATTTCCCATGATGCCATCCATCCTAGGCCATGGGAATCTATACTACACTCTGATCTTATTGATAGCTCTTGAATCTATACACATACTCCATTTTCCATCTTTCTTAGGTGCAAGTACAACTGGTACAACACATGGGCTCATACTTTCCCTTATCAATCCTTTCTTTAGCAGTTTCTATATCTTCCTATTTAGCTCCACATTCTCTACTGGTATCATCTGGTGTGTAGCTTTGTTTAGCAAACTAGCTCCTAGAATAAGATCTATATGATGACTAACTTCATATTGGTTGTAATCCTTTAGGCACATTCTTTGGTACAAGATCTTGGTACTTTTTCAATAGTTCAGTAACTTCCTTCTCTAGTGGTTCTTCTTCTCCTACATCTAGGGCTCCACTCTTCCTTGGAATCAAAGAAAAAAACATGTTCTCATGTGTCAATCCATCCAGAAATTTCCTTCCATCCACCAAATTGATTCTAGTTGTTTCACATACTTCACTTTTAGGTTCATCTTCCAAAGGCGTCAAGGTGATTCTCTTTCCATTGGATGTTATGGCATAAGTATTCCTTCTCCCATCATGTATAGCTTTCTTATCATACTACCAAGGTCTACCCAACAACATATGACATACATCCATTGGCATAATATCACATAGCACTTCATCATGATATGATCCTATTTTTAATTTCACTAGAAATTGCTCACTCACTAGTATCTTGTGCTCATCTTCAATCTAGGCTATCCTATAAGGCTTCAGGTATTTTCTTCTTTCCAAATTCAAATTTATCACCATTTTCTCAGAAACTAGGTTATCTATGCTACCACTATCAATGATAACTTTGCAACACTTACCTCTTTCTTTGCATCTAGTCTAGAACAAAATTTTCTTCTGTGGTACTTCTTTCTCCTAGATCAATGCTCTCCTCATGAACAATGATTCTCCCTTCTCAGGAATTCCTCTGGAACTCAGTGATTTCACTAATTCTTGCATTAATTTTAATCTTCTTAATTTATTTGTGACACTCAAATACTCTATGTCCTACTCTAAACTTAAAAAGGTTCCTTTGAAAGTTCTCTTTTCATATCCTCTCTCATCTCTCCGATATCCATCATTGTAGTAAGAATTGTAGCCTCCTCTATTGTGGTGGTAATAATTTCTATCATCTCTTCTTTTCTAGTATGAATTGGTATCCTTTTCTTCCTTGCAGTATGAATATCTATCCTTGTTTTGATCCACATACTATTTTTCTCCTCTAGAATGTGACCTTCCTCTCTAAAATCTACCTCCTCTTCCTCTGCCTTTGTTCATTTCTTTTGTTTAGCTTTTCCTCCACCTTTAATGCAAACTAATAAGCTTCCTCTACCGAATTCATCCTTACCGGACTCAACTCTTCCTAAATGATCATCCTCAGTCCATTGATATATCTTGCCACTTTCTCCTTTCTTGGTTCACTATGTCCAGGCCTAATGATGATCTTATGGAATTCTTCAGTGTATTATTTCATAGTCTTCTCCTTGTTTCTCAGGTTTTGTAATCTTTTCAACAACTCAAACTCATAGTCTACAAGTATAAACCGGTTCTTCAATTTTGTCACCATTCTATCCCATTTCACAATCTTCTCTTTTCCTTTCCTATTTCTCTCCAATTGAACTTCTTTCCACCATATTGGAGCATGTCCTTTCAGTTTAGTCTTTGCAAATATTACCCTCTCTGGATCTTCAATTTCTTCATATTCAAAGTATTCTTCAATGTCATTTATCCAATCAATCAACTCCTTAGGGTTTAGGTTATTGGTATAATTCGAGATCTCCATTCTAGGTCACTTTCCTATTTTTCAAATAGACTTCAACATCTTCACCTGATTTGATTCTTCCTCTTCTGAGGTTTCTTTAGCTCGATTTGTAGCATGAACTTCATCATCATCACTTTCATCATTAGGTCTAGGGTTTGAGCCCTTTCTTTTATCTTCTTCAAAAACATCCAATCTCACTTTCATTGTTTGCATCATTTCCATCATCTCATCCATATTTATAGTAACATTAATAAAATTATGAATTCTCTTTGATGGCATCTCTTCCTAAGATTTGGTGAAACTGCCTCAAGTTGGCGATCTGGCTACAGGGTTGCAACTTCCTCACAATTAGTGATCTATTGACAAACACAAGTAGGCTACCTCAAGTCGACGATTTTTCCACACAAAGATCTTACAAAATGCCTTGCTCAACTTCACAAACTCGCTCTGGTGAAACTACCTCAAGTCAGTGATCTTTCCACCTTCGCTCTCCCAAATTCACAAACTCACTTTGATCTCCCAAAGGTTCACAACTTCGCTCTAATACCACTTGGTCCAGTCAAGGATGGAGGGTCCAAGAATAGGATTGTCTAGCCTTGCAGAAAGAGTAAATGCAATGAAAACTCAAAAAATTGAAATAAAAATCACACATGGATATATGGAAAATGATCAATTATTTACTGATAATGTGTCCTTCCCTTAGGCTTATAGATTATAGAATGATATGGTATTAAGCCCAAAATTACAATGTGGGTTGAAGCCCTTATCTACTATCTATCACTAGTGATAATGATGATTATTGATTTAATGAAACTACACAATGCTTATATATATATATATATCAATTCCCAACTACAAAAAAGGTCTGCATTGGCCTCAAGAGGTCTTAAACCCCAAAGTGATGAAACATGTGAAGGTTGGCCAAAATATATGTTTCTCATTTGATTCTTGAAAAAACATGATGTGGATTAGAATGAAGGTTCCTCAATGAATGTGCATCTTGAAGAAATGGTTTCCTAAGCTCCACAAGTCAAGGGATAGGTTCACACACTTGAAAATCCAAGATTGGTTGGTGAATGCTCTCTATCCAATAACAGCTGATATTCAGTTAGCAATAACTTCATACTAGAATCTCCAAAACACTTGAATCTGGATATGATGTAGATGTTGCAATGAAGATCATATATCCTACTCTGCAAGCTCTTATGTTACAATGTTGTACAATGCAGTATGAAATACTAAGACTGGGTCCTGACAAATAACTACTAAAATGCAAGAAAAAAAAATGAACGCAAATATTTTTGGTTGATGTAAGATTTATTGCAAACTAGGGATTCTCCTACATCATCTTTCCACCAATTAGGTTTGATCAATGAAGGTTCATAATTATTGGTGTTTGGTAGTGTGATGACATTAGATTGCAAAATTTGTTTGAGCATTGATTCGATAGGTTCACCCAAGGGAGTGTATGTTCTCTTGACATGGGGAGGACCTCTCCTTTGTTGGTTGTTTTGGACAAAATTTAGTGTTTAGTTTTGGCTTTGTGTTTGGGTGCTTGGTGTACTAGATTTGTTTGATAAAGAAGGGCCTTTAAGTTGAATGACCGGCCCTTTGGTTATTAGTTTGGCATCAACCACTTTGTCGTTTGTGACATTTTTGTTTTAGGACCAGTATTTTATTGTCATTGTTGGGTTTCAAATTGTCATTGTTTATCTTGACTTGTCCTCTTTTAATAATTCCTTCCTCAATAAGGAAACCCTTCTCAAGAATCTCTTCAAAGGTTGTGCAACATTGGATTTGAATTTGACTCATCAACTCTCCATTAAGGTTTTCTACAAACATGGTGTCAAGTTTCTTTTTAGGAATATGACAAGGGAATTTTCTAACCAATCCTTGTCATCTCTGGTAGAATGAGGTAAGTGATTCCCCTTATTCTTGTTTGGTTGTGTTGAATATTGCATTGTTGACATCATTTTTAATGTTGAAGGGAAAATGATTGATGAACTTGTTGGCTAATTCACCTCATGTTTTGATTCCTGATGGAAAGTGTGCAAACTAATCTAGGGTTTCCCCTGTGAGACTTCATGGGAATAACCCCATCAAATAGGTAGGGTCATATGCAACTTCCATACATGATGTGTTGAATTCTAATTTTTTTTCTATGGGATCCTCTTTCCCCTTATATTTAGGCAAAGGTGGTGTTGTGAAATGCGGGGGGAAGGGTGGCATGTATAATTTTTTATCGAATGGAAAGGGACACAACTCCTCCATAGAATATGTCTTCTTCTGTGTTCCCAATTGCATGTTTTTCATTCATTGTTCAAGGTTCTGCATGTGTTGTATCAAATAATTTGCAAGGGACAATGTTGCATTGTTCTGGTGAGATGTAATATCATTGGTATTAAGGTCGTATGTTGGATTTGGATTAGGATTGATCCTTTGTGACATGGGACCTTGGTTGCCATATGGGTGTGGGTTTTTTTGATTTGGAATGAAATTGGTGTTTATATTTGCTCCAAAGGTCATGTTTTCATTTGGTATGGAATTTTGGAGTTGAGGTATAAACCTTTGATTCATGTTTTAATTTTGGAAATTGAATCCTTGGTTTGCAAATGGAGGTGTGGAACCTTGATTGATGTTTTGACATGAAGGTGCAAACCCTTGATGTGAAGGGATGTTTCCTTGGTTGAAATTTTGAAGTGCAGGTGTAGGTCCTTGAATAAGGTTTTGGAATGATGGAAGGGACCCTTGATTTTTATTTTGAAGTAATGGAATAGACCCTTGATTATGGTTTTGATTTGAGATCTTTCGCGAGATGATGTGCACCTTCCTAGGCTTATTTGGTGGAAATTGATGTGATGAAGATGTTCTTTGGAATTGAAACAAGGACCCTTGATTCACATTTTTGGATGTAGGTATAAAACCTTGGTTTTCATTTTGGATCAAGGCTGTGTGACCTTGGTTTAGATTTTGGATCAAGGGTGTAGGACCTTGTGATGTGGAACCTTGATTTGAGTTTTGAAAAAGAGGATTCATGAAGGTTTTACCTATGGTGTTTGAGGAATTCCCAAGTGTGAAAGTTTGACCTTGTGGGGTATGGGTTACCTTGTTTCCACATGTTGAGATGTTTGGAATGTGTGTTGTGATGGTAGTTGTGTGTGAAGTTGTCCCAAGGGGTATGTTTGTCACTTGTTGTGATGAGGGCATGCCAAATGGATTTTTAGTTTCTTGTTCTATAATGGTTGATACGTCAAAACCTTGAGGTAGCTTGACACCCTTTCTAGCTAGTGTGTAGAAAAATTTGTTTGGATTGGCACTAGCAAGTTGGTCAACTATGCTTAAAATTCTTGGGTCTTGATAAGCTCTTTTGATTTCTTGAGGGATCAATTGTTTGTTGACTTCTTCTAGGTTTAGGTCTTCCCAAGGGTCGCTTTGTTCTCTTAGTGGTGTTTTCTTTTGAGGTGTAGAGTGGTTTGAATGTATGGCATTGTCAGGAAAAGGGTCACTAAGGAAATCCATGTCTTTTTGTTTGGTTTTGGACCTTGTTTCAACCATGTGAGACTTTTGCAAGTTAAAAGGTAATGCAAGATGATGATGGACTAAACTATGTTTTTGGATTTTCTTGAGTATACGGATAATGAGAGTTAATGCAAGAAATGGGTGCTAAAGGACACTAAAGATTGATTAATGATCAAGAATGATGATAAGGTGACTAAATGATGTTACTTGAGGATTAAGGTAATAATGCAACTAAGGCTAAGATGGAGATAAACTATGTTTTTTTTTGGTATTTTGAGGTATAAAAATGTAAGGACAATGAAGGGTTGACTAATTGATATGATGTTGAGGTAAAGGTGAAATGTTTGGGATAATGATGTAATCTAGATGCAAAGGAATCTTGAAAAAAGGATGGCAATGAGGCTAATGTGAAACCAAGGCAACAATCCCAAGTATCATTGACTATTCAAGGAGATGATTTTGACAAGGTTTGAGCTAAAAGCATGAAAAAGGCTTAAGAATCAAATGTGATAAGGGTGATAATGACAAGGTTTTGATAATATGGATGATAATAGTCAATGAAAAATAGAGTATGTAACCAAGAATTTTCCAAAAGATCAAAGGTGTTCCTATGTTCAAAATATAAAAGTCTAGATGCAACCTAAGGATGAGGATTTAGTTTGTGCAATGCAAAGGATTGAGGAATGCAACCTATAATGAAATTTATTTCTAATGGGAATGCCTAAAATGGATTGATAAATCTTGTTAGTCTCTGGTTTATCAGACAGAGGTCACTATGGATTTGTTTTAATCAGATTTTGGACAAAAAATTTGATAATTTTTGTTTAGTAGACAATTGTAGTTTAGTTCTCAGCAGATGCATTCACAACTGTTGTTCAAGTTGTCAATTGTGGCTCTATTTTTAGCAAGTGTAGTTTAGGAAGACAATTGTAGTTTTCCAGCTTATAGTTGCGGCTCACAGTAACAATTGTGGGTCTGTTTGTAATAGTTGCGGTTCTAGAATGTTGTTTTTGATAGTTTTGATATTTTGCAATGGTTTTGATCTACTTTTTGACTATTTTTGATGAGATATTACTAGAAAACACATCAAGCAATATCAAGCACTTTGTTTTGGTCTGGTTTGGTGTGAATTTTTTTTAAAAGGACAAGCACAATCCTAGTTGGAAAAGGAGTGTATACTTGTTATAGCTCACCAAAATACCCCAGATCAGTGTTGAACACCTCTCCTTCTCGAGAGTGGATAGCTTAGAATTTTGGTGGCACAGGATCCCCCTTACAGTGTACTCACTTCTTGAGCTCACCAACTTTGAATCCCTGGGTAGTCACTTCCTAAGAATTTGCTATCTCTACTCAAGGGAGTTAGTAGTGAGTAATCTTCGAGCATGATATTGTACATTGCACTATACCAAGCAATGGTCGAAAGGCTAGGCTTCTAAAACAAATAGGTGTCTAGTAAGAGCATATGTTTGAGTGGTTATATGTGAGGCCAAATAGCTCCATTAAGGAGGCTCCCAAAATGTAGAGGTTACACTCTACAAAGTTCTACATTCCTCACGGGCACTGGGGGAGACATTGGTCTACATAACACATCCACACTTATGGTACTGAGATTTCCTCAACCACTCATTTTATATACCGGCTGGAAGTAGCTTGAATTTATCCTATTACCAGTTGGGTCATTCCCTTGGGGTGAGTACTTTTTCCCACCAAGGTAGACCCTCTAATGGGTGAACACAAAATCATATAGGTTTGGATTTCTAATCACTGAGTTTGCACAGGGTGAGAGCATAATACCTACCATCCTTCAAACACTAAGACATGTGGTTCATTTACCCCCTAATTAGATCTACGTAAGAAAGACAATTGTTCTTTTTAGAGCACCAAATGAAGTGTTATCTAATCTAAAATGAACAAGATTATGGTTTCAAAAATTAGCCTTGGACAATCAAACCTACAAAACCACATGTTAGTAGTTTCATAAAATGATCTTGGACCAACAAAAAAGCTGCAAAACCTGGTTAGTACAAAAGAGTTAAAAGCTAAACTAAAAAATTATAAATCAACAACTAAGCTAAACTAGAAAATAGAGAAATAAGATAGAATAAAAAGCTGAAAAGAAACTAAACTAAAAGCTTGATTTTTTGTTGCTTCAAGAGAAGTAGTTTTGGGAGCTCCACTTTAATTCCACACACTATGAAGAAAAATTCAATAACCCAAAAACCATACTCTATTCGTAGAAATCAAAATACAGATGAAAAAGATGCTAAAACTGAAAATTTTTACCTAGCAGATAAATGTGTCATTTCCCCCAGTAGTTGCATTGTTGTGTTGCATCACCCCAGATCGATTATGTCACTATTTTGAATTCAAATTTTCCCACCCATGGATGTCTTCTGTAGATGTGTCATTTCTCATCAAATGCTTTGTTGTGTTTATCATTTGTGTCATTTCTCGTCAAATGTGTCATTGTGCTTAATAGTTGGATCTTTTCGTACCCAAAATCTACAAAAACAAGCAAAATCCATATGAAAAATTTGCAAAAAAATGATGTTCACATTGGGTTGACCAATGTAAGATGGGGTTAGATATTTCCTAGCCTAGATAAAGTGACAACCAACTCTTCTAAGATATTAACCACACCTAAACAAGAGAACAAAAATAATAGAGAGAAATAAACTAAAAGCAAGTAAATGAAACACTCCCCATTATGGTTGATTACTTCTCTTATCTCTCCTTCTTATGCAATCTTTTCCCTTAGATTTTGTAGTTGAAGTGTGCAAGTACCTACAAATAATAAGCAAGAAAGTTGGAGATGAAACACTATTAAGTTGAAAATGGTAGAGTAAGGCTGCTTTTATAGATAGCCATTCAAATGAATGGTCCAGATTAATCTTCTAGAAAGATGCCAAGATCAGTGGTCCATAACTAATGCACCAAGAATATTCCATTCTTGGAAAGGTTATGACAAGTATGATGCCGACGACTATGACGCCTGACAGCTATGACATCAATGAAAGCTATGACAAGGCTTAATGATAGGGCATCTGTGACCAGAAAAGGTGCATAAATAATTTATTTTAAATTATTTATTCAAAAATGGAGGAAAGGGACAAGTGGCAAATAAATAATTTATTCAAATTATTTATCTGGAGAAAATGAAAGATGAGACATTTAATTAAATTAATCAATTTAATTAAATAGAAAGAGATGGAAGTTAGTCATGGATAATTAGTTTTAATTATTTATTAAAAAGAGAGGAATGCCACATAATTAAATATTTTTGATAATTATTTAATTATAGAAGAATAGAAAGGTCAAATAATAATAATTATTATCTGACAATAGATGATAGACAAATAATTAAATAGATAATGATTTATTTAATTATTGGAGAAAGGGGTAAGTTAGCGACATAATTAACTAATTTTAATTGATCAGGATAGAATAAAAATGAGAAGGTGAATTAATTAAATAATTAAAAATTATTTAACTAATAAAGGAACACGATTGAACATAGTTGAATAATTAAAATTATTCAATTATCGAAGGATGACGACCAAGAAAAATGACACTCACAGACTTAGGACATTTTTCTGTGTCTCCAAATCCTAATCAAATATATTAAATTTATTATACTTGAAACCCTAATGTAGAATGGGGGTGGGGGCCCTAGATTGATTGGTGTCATAAATTGTCACCCCTAACAATTTCACACAAAGTTTAGCTCCCCTATGTGATTGGACCTAATTATGCTTGTAATTTTCATATTTTATGGCCATATTTGAAAAATCAAAACTAAATTGGGAATTATAATTTAATATTGTTTAATGACACAAAAATCCCTAAAATAGGTCTAGATAGGGTGCTAGAACCCCTATCGAGCCTATTTGGTCCCAACTTAAATATTTCATTATTGGTATTTTGAAATTTAAAAATCCAATTTCATTTGTTGTTTATCAGTAATTAATTTAGTGGGAGTTAAAAAATGCATATAAATATGTAAGTCTTTTTCACCATTTGAAGTCTTAAGGTGAGGGCTAGCAATTCTGGAGTTATAATTGAACATTCTAAAAGTAGTCAATGAAAACCCAAGGGTAGAACTAGTAACACTATTAAAACACTTTCATCAATCAAGATCATCCATGCAAAAAATTAGGAACAAGGAATCAATTATGAATAAGGAGCTATTATGATAAATCATGTCACTTTTATCAAGAGATTTGAGTTGTCCTCAACATGCTATCTACAAAAATATATTATATTTTGTTAGTTGATCTCTTGTAGGTATATCAAGCAATCAGGGCATCCTTTAATCAGCATTAGTGGCAGCTTGTGGTGTGGCATCACTTCATCAAGGATTTCATACCATGAAAACATTTTCATTTATCATTTTATTTTAGTCAATTATTATTGTTGTTTGGCCTCTACTAGACCTGGGGAATAATCTCTTGATCATCATCATTTGTTGTATATGGAGGTGGAAACACCAAAACATGGTTTGAATTAGGTAAGCCCCTATACAACACAAAATTTCCCCCCTCTTTTCATGTGTGCAAGAGAGATCTAGAAGTTTCGTTAGCATCCAACCATAGTAAACATAGTGTAGATGGTAACATGACATATGTGATTCATAGATTCAAAATAGTCAACTCCTCTATTGGAGGGTTCCCACACCCCTATCACTATAATTTAGGACCAAATTTTAGTCATAGGTTACTCTTAGTATCTTCCTTGTAGATCTATACATTTTTAGATCTAAGGTTTTATGTCAAATAGGATTGGGAAAACACAAATAAAATTTGTCATCTTTGCAACTCAAGAGACACATACCCAAGGATATTGTTAGGAAATATTGCATTCAACCCATAATCTTATTCTATTTTGTACATAGTCAATGAGATATAAACATGCATACAAATAAGGTCCAAAATGCATAGATCAAATAGACAAGCCAGAAAATAACACAAGATAAACCCTAAGAAAACCCTCAAGAGGAGAAAACCCAGCCTCCAAAAGCATCCATAATCCATCATATTATTCGGAAATAAAACAATACAAGAGCTATAATGAATACCTTTTAAGCATCAAGCCCTGCAATGCATTCTCATGTGTCCAAGCATGAATCCACACATCCTGTGCCATCCTTCATAAATGAACTCTTCAGAAAGACTCAATAATGATAGACAACCCACTAAGCCAACCTAAACCACTACATATGTGTTTTCTTTCATAGACACAAGCTCACACAAAAATACAACTAGTGGTAAGGTAAAACCATGTACCACAAAACCATGTGAATACAAAACCACTAACCCCATATTTAATATTGGATACTAAGACTTCACTTTATTTAATATTTCCCCACTATTAAATTATTATCACATTTCTCCAACACATTAAATAATAATACAATGTTACAATACAACATCAAGTGGTCCCCAAATAATTACCTAGTGTGATTATCCACACCACCAAGGTGCATCACAACTAAATAATTATTTAATTATAACATTATAATAAATCAATTTATGCAATGGTGTACAACACCATATATCAACATTCTCCCACTTGTTGTATACATTGCATAAGGGATCAATACATGAGACACATCATCATAGCCATACATGAAACCACATGAATCTGTAACGTGCTCTTATGCTCCATCAAGATACTTGCAATAAGAAAAAAGTGACCACCATCTCAAGAAAGAACTCCTCTCATCCTCCAACATGCCACCTATGGAAGAAAAGGAACATGCTAAGTTGAAGATGCACCAATCCATGAGCACAAGCATCAAATCCAAGTGATAAAAAAGGCTCTAACCAAGCTACTATCATGAAGAAAAAACCCACATGATCAGAAATAAAATCCACAACACATGCTAATACATCCAACCATCCATACCTCCAAGGTATCAATACATTAGCAAACTTATGCAAAGAAAATATGCAACTTGTAAACTAAAATCAAGCTCCTTGTATCAAAAATGTCAATGAAGAACATACATATCCAAAAACTCCCACTGCATAGGTAAATTCAAAGCATATAAATTCTACCAATCAGCACTATATATCAAGGTGTGATAAGTAAATCAAAGCATTAAGTACCAAGAACAATAACAATGATCCACACATGCAACCCAAAGAGCTGCATAATCTCTCACATGTTACCACCATCCTCCAAAAACATGAACATCTATGAAGGAACCATGAAGAGAGAAACATGTATACCATAATATCCTCCTACCGGCACCTCAAAAGTATAATTTTGTGTCAAGTATGATATCCTAACCAACCCCAAAATGAAAGGCCTCAACAACATCCGTAACACCCAATATCATAGATCAAGTACAACAAATGAATCAATGTAACAATGCCAACCTAGATGTAATCCTCTCTAATCAAGAAGATAAAACTCAAAGGTAACCGTACCCATAACTGGAAATCAACCCATAAACCATCTCCTAACAATCCTCATTAAATAATGATATCATAAACTCAAATGCACAAGGAGATAATCATGCCATAACATCCCTCAAAATGAATCCTCTAGAACTAACTATCCATAGCTCAAGATCCATATATATGAAAGACAAAGAATATAAAATCATGCTAACCAATCCTCAAATGAGTATCCATAATCAATCACCATGAATCAACCAAATCCCATGAGAAATCAAAGCACAAAACATTACACATCTGAAAGATATAATGGGAAAATACCTCTCAAATAATAAGCTACTGAATAGACCAAGAGTGGGGAATGAGAGTGCTCGTCCAAGATAACCAAGCCATCATGACTCACCAAGAAACTCCTCCTCTATTGGTCCATCATGAACTCACATCCATATCCAAGTGAAAGCTCCTTTGTCTTCCTGCTGAAAACTCCAAAGCGTAATCATCTTAATAAAATGTCTCTAATCCCAAGAGAACTCCAACCATAGCCTATATCTCTAAGTATCCACAAGCACCTGTAACCAGTCAATTCATGCCAAAATCCAAATTCAACATAGAACCATCATGAAGTAATCAAGAAAATAATTAGTGTACTGAATACAAAGAGAACTACCATGATCAATGTCAAAGCTCCAACCACAGAATCAAGAACTTATCATGACAACATGATCCAGCCATCCCCTCCTAGGAGATCACATGCACCATAACATACATCCTGGTCTCAAAAGAAAAAGTACCATGCCAAACTCTAAACATGTTTCAAGAGTAAACCATGACATAGTAGAAAACACTGTAAACCAAGAATACATATCCCTAATCACATGAAGATAATTATACCCAATGATGCATCCATGCCATTGCCAACAACTCCCACTGAACTATGGTATGAACTACATATGGCTTCATGAAAACCATCCTCTCCATGAAGATCATCTAGGTCTGCAAACACTCAACTACAATATCAATAACATACAATTAAATCAAGATCTCCAAGCCAAGAAGATACATACAACTTCCATCAAAACATCATAAAATAATCCAATCCAACACTGCCAAATCATCACTCTCAAAAAATTCCACTGAAATTATATAACCAATGAATTTACCAAGCTATCATGACATCCTGATCAAACCAAATGCTACAAGTCCCATCACCTGACTATCAAGTACTCTAACAATCCATCCTCTCAATCTTAAAACAACATACCAGTGCACAAATGACCACAGACAAGGCTAACTAATGAAATATGCAACAATAATGAATCAAACTTGGTGGATATAGACTATCCACATTTAAGTCATTCCACTACAAATGAATGAGTTTCCAACCCACACACCTGCATAACTTGTAGATCCAACCACTAAAACATGCAAAATCATCATAAAAAATTAGTAACCTACAAATTGAGATATATGAAAGAGGGTAATCTTGTAAACATCAAGACTCAAACACCAAATCAGCCATACATCTAATTTTCCCACCATATCCACAAATGAGTAATCATAGTCAAGGAACCAAATAAGCATCAAGAAGATAAGACCAATATCCTAATCACCAAAACATATCACCACCAAACTCCACATATATGATCATGTCATGCAAATGCATCAAATGTACCTACATATCCATGACACTATAACCATACCTATCATTGTACCTACACTCAACTATCACTCGTACAAGACTCCAAGTCTCAAACCAAGTCCAACCATGTCCTTGAAACTGAAGACAACCTATGTACCTATCACCATCAATGTCCCAACTCTAAAAAAGACCTATAAACCTGTACTAGGAATGACCAAACTAATAATCAAATCTACCATCATAAATACCATATAAAAAAATGTACTCCCTCAAGGTTTCACCTCGACTCATCTAGATTCTCACATAATCACACCCAAAATCTCAGGCTCCTACAAGCAATCAAACAATTACCAAACTCATCCTACTTCTCAAATTGATAAACAATCTAAACCACTGTGTAGTACACTACAAATTCTCTCCATCACCTCTTCGAAATAAAAAATATGACTCTGTATGCAAAAGTTATGACCAAAACTATGCAAAAAAGAATATATGACTTCCAGGCCCAAAAAACATGTCAAAATGGAAAAATTAGGGAACAAAACCAACTCCATAGTGAAGAGCATGGAAAGAGATTTTTAATGACTATAGGAAGTTGAAAAATAGACATCATGGGTGAAAGTTATGCCTTCAAGAACAAAAACTGTCCAATGTGACTAGAGGGAAAATTTTGGTGGACGCCACCCCAAAAATCAATTTAATTTTCTACAAATGTAAAAGCTAGCATATTTTTTAAGATTTTAAATTTTAGACATTGAAACATTAATGAAAAGGAAGGGGGGGCACTTTAATCATGGTTTTATTTAAATGTTTTTAAAGGTTAAAGATTTTTCTTAAAAAAAATTAACACTTTTAACTCTGTTTATTTATTTAAATTCATTCAAGGAAAA